>VMDR010008715.1:0-35708 GCA_007922815.1 Macrotus californicus | reverse complement strand
AGGAAGGAAGGAAGGAAGAAGGCAGGAAGGAAGGAAGGCAGGAAGGCAGGCAGGCAGGCAGGCAGACGCTAAGTGTTAAGGCCCAACCAGACCACAAACCCACATTTCCCACAGCCTGCTGGCTTTGGGCGGCATATTCTGCCATCTCTGAAAAGGACCATTCGTCCTACACCACTCCTGTGCCACAGGGTCCTGGTCAACTTCCCCTTGCCTGGCAGGACTCCCTGCACAAAACAGAGATGCCCGCTGAGCCTTCACATGAGAACAGGGCCAGGGCTGCCCCTGCACAGCAGTGTCCCCAGTCGTCCACGCACAGCTGCCTGCTGGCATGCGTGCTGGAGTGATGGTGAAGACATTCGGTCTTTCAGAGATCTGCCTGGTCTACCCTTCCCTTTCGAATCTGCCTCGGGGCTGCACCCAACCCAGCCACCCACTGCAAAGGTAGAGGAGGCCACCAATCTGAATGCCAGCATATTACACACACTTGCACCTTCCACCCTGCCAGCCCGCTCTCCCCAAGAGGAAGGCCTAATAAAACAAACAAGTCAACCTCTGACTACCTGTGGTTTTTATATTTACACTAATGTTCTCCTTGAAATGGGAGCTCGGCATCCTGAAACCCAGGAAAAGTGGAGTCTAAAGCAAAATGCAAATGGCAGGCCAAGTGTGCTGCAACAGCCAGCTCCACGTGTGTCCCTGCGAGCCCTCCCTCTTGGAGCTGTCTCTCAGCACTGCAGCAAGCCAGGAATGAGCCCAAGGAGCAGGGCCCACTGCTCACCAGGAAACGTACCTGCAGTATTTACGGAGAAGCCTCTCCACGTTAACATTTCCCCTGCTGCTTAGGGACTACAGCAATACATTCTTGAAATTATACAGAAAGGCCCAAGGTCAGGCGCAGTTCTGTCCCTGCAAACCCTAAAAGGATCAAACTAATTCCTGTCACCTGCCTCCCATACCAGTGAGCACCCCTCAGCAACTCCCCTGCTCCAAACTGATTAAACTGTCTTCTGCCAAACACCGGCCTCCTGCAAGCCCCGCCAGTCGGCCCTGCGGGTGGGCTGTGGAACCAGTGGAGGGCAGGGACTGGGAGTCCCGGGTCCTGGAGCTGTGAGACCAGACCTGCCCTTCACCTCTCCCGGCTTCAGATACCACCTCTCCTGCCTCTTCACAGGGTTACTCATGAGGTGAGGCTCAAATCTGACAATGCCCATCAAAGGGCTTATTCAAGAACCATACAAACACACTATGATTTTATTCCTATCCTCATTATTAATAGCACAATGGATGTTTGAAAGGGATGGGCCCAATTTTTCATAAACCAAAAAAGCTAGAGAGTTGGCAGGATGGGAAGGAGCAGATATTCAGAGATTGCTTCCAGGCTGTCCTTTGGGGCCCCATTCTTCCAGATTCTTCCAAATGCCTGCTGCAGTAATAGCCCCAAAGAACACACCACTTTGTCAGGACTTGCAGGTGAAACGTGTTGGAGCAGCTGTCAGCTCGGGGGAAATCACTCATCAGGTAGTCAACCGAGTGGGGCTGCTCTCAGCTGGACAAACACCGAATCCGCACCGGGAGTGAGGGCTTTCCTGCCCTTCCCTGGGGGGCCAAACCAACCCTCCTTTACCTTCTTGTCCCAACCAGCAGGCCTCTTCTCCCTCAGAGGCACACCTCCCCACCCTTCCTTTCCACTCCAAGGAACAGAGACCTTCAGGCCACCAAGGTGAGTATGTTATGAAATAGTCCCGCCCACCTGCCCCCACCCCCAGAGGCAGGGGACAGGAGCTGACTGCTCGGTGAGGAGGAGGGGTAATCCTCCCTCTGGGTCTTTAATTTTAGCCAAAGTCATCCCTGGATGACCCCTAAAGGGAAGGGCCGATTACAGAGGTCACCAGGAACAACTCAACCTGAGGGAGGAGGATGGTACCCCCCAAAACAACGGTGGGCAGAAAAAAATCGCACCCAGGAACAGCTGCAGACCCACCCGATGTACTGGCCAGACCATGCCACTTGGTAAGTGACCCACATTGGGTTCTGCAAGGTACCGGATACCACGCTGGGCTTTGCGGCCCTGGTGAAACCAGACGGCGTCAGAAGACAAGGAAGTACTCCTAGGCAAAGGACCTGTCGTTGGCACACCTAAAAATCCCTATTTTCTAGCCATCATTTGACACCCACCACACTAAATCCTAGAGAAGCGGGGAAGAACACCTGGACCCAAAACAGCTTGCTGTCATATCCAAATGCTGGCGCTCCCATTCTGCCCCAGGGCATTAACGAAAGGCAGTTGAGCGGGGTTGGGACTCTGACCTCCTGTTTAACTCCCTCACCGTACCTCCCAGGACTCTGCTAGTGGCTTCCACCCTGGTCTGCACAACCCCTAGGAACCCTGAGACAGCCCTCCTCCGATTCTGGACGGAGCTGGCTTGGAGGGCCACAGAGATACACCCAAGTGTGCCAAGCCTTGACCCTCCAAGATGACAAAGTAGACTGTGTCTCGTTATTCCAGGCTCAGTGAGCCAGCCCAAGCTGGCAGGCTGCCTCCGAGGAAAGCCCTGGCTGTACAAAACGCACCCAAGTGCCTTTGAGTGTCTCTGCTCCGAGGACGAAAGATAAAGGCCACTCACAGAGGTGATGGCCGTGCCCGGCAGCCTCCTAAACTGCAAGGGCAGCACTCACCATCGATGCGAGAAACCCCTCACGTCTCCCTCTAAACACCTGATGTGTATCCATTTTTCTGTCGGCAACTTCAAATAATGTCTATAATGCTGAGATTTATACACGGGTACTTATAAATGTTATTTCGTAATAGCCTCTGCAAAACTACCTTCCCGCCTAAACATTCAATTAATGTAATTAAATTGCTACCTGATGGAATTATCTAATTTAACTTGGGATCCAAACTATTGAAAAGCCTGTGCCTTTTAATACCCTGACTGGTAAGGCATGTGATGAACAGAGCTATAAACATGTTGGCATAACTGAGCTGTTTAAAAATAAATTAGCAAACTATAAAAATAAACAGTTACATACATATGTACTCAATTATGAACTAACTCTAATTTTTGTTCTGAAATACTGTCTTTGACCTTAGTCATAAACAAGCACTATTAAAAAAACATAATATCTCAACAGACAGGAGGCCAAGGATTAAGTGCTCTCCAGTACAGCAGAATGCAAGACGGGAGGACGGGAGGGAGGAAGGAAGGACGGGAGGACGGAAGGACAAGACGGAAGGGAACGGAGAAAGGAAAGCAGGGGCTGCCTCTCTCTGGAAGCTGGGAACGTGTACAAAGCGTACAAAGACTGCTGCACTCTTACTGATTTGAGGCGGCTTCTGTGTGAGCCAGAAAGTCAAAACCTAAAGCGCGCTTACATTTTCAGATGTTTGGAGTCTCTCAAGAAAGGAGGGCAGGCAGGCAGGCAGGCGAGGAGAAGCTCTATTCCCAGGTGCAGCTGTTCCAACAGCTCCCTGTCTGCATGACAGTCTCTGCCACCCCGCCACACCGGGCGGCCGCCCCACCTGAACTGAGCTCGCTGTCCTAAGTCTGCTTAAGTCCCGAGCTTCTCTATGACATATGGCAGAAACGTGGAAGCTGTCTTCCCAACAGCACAGGACAGAAAGGTGTTGGGCGGGGGGGGGGGGGCAGTGAGCAAAATCAAGCTGTTGAAACTGTATACAGGACACGTTTTCACACTAATCCAGTGCTCCTGTAACAAAGGACAGCATACTATGGGATAATTACTATGGATTATTATTACAGTTTCTACAGCAAAAGAACAAAAAAAAATTTCACAAAAGACATTACACATGCAGATTTCTAAAGCTTTAAAATCATATGGTCTTCAGTGTTGGGTCCTACGGGGTTACGGCAATGCCCAAAGTGAGCAGGACAGATGCAAACACAAAAAAGAAATCACAATAAACCTGAAATTCTCTCCTGTCATGGTGCTCATTGCCCTTTATTTCACAAACAAAAGTAGTTGAGCAACAGCTAAGTAGTTATTCATCTCAAAGAGCCAACCTAGAATGCTGACTGCCCCAGGGCTCTCAACCCCCTCCCCCGCAAACAGCTACAGAAAAATTATATAAATAAAAAATGAGAAGAAACTCAAACTCGGCCACACTTGTATTAGAATGTGGCGGAGAAGGCTTGCCATGAAAGAGGAGCCAGAGAAAAGCTTCCTGGGACCCAGAAACATGCCCCAGGCCGCCCTCCCGGCAGTGGGGAAAGGGGCCAACTCAGCAGCCCAGTCTGACACGTACAGAAACAAGACGTTTGCCAGTTGCTGCGAGAAAAGCATCCCCAAATACACTCTTAAAGAGATGTGGCTATGAGGTTACGGAACAGCCAGTGTGCAATTGTGTTGGACTCTTCCCTTTCTGAAGAAGACTGTGTTTTCCTCCAGGACGGGAATGATATATGATTGGTGGCTGAAGGACAGACACTGTTCCCAGGCACTTTGGCAAACTGGTCGAGGAGGGGCGTAGCTATGAGAATGAAGACGTCAGGAACCCAGCTCTGCTTGGTTCAGGAAGAGGCTGGTGCTTACACGTCTGGGACCATGGCAATGGCTGGAGGCCTTGTCACTTCCCTGGAGGTCTGTCAGACTGCAAGGCTGGACCTTTGAGCTGACTGCCTAGACTATTCTATGGGCTTTCCTTTGAATCACCTATGATTCCAGAATAATTTGTTCTACGTGTGGCAAAGCCAGCACTACAGAGAGTAAACACACTAAGTCCTAACTTGAGGGATGTTAAATTCTTGCTCAGTAAATGCTGCTGTGTTAAGGTCTTTATTGAGACTCGAGGGCAAAGGAGCTCCCCCTGTAATAAGGAGCCTGTAGCTCGTTCACCTGTGAGCCCTAAACCCTAGACGACCTCTTAAAACCAAAGTGCTCAGACAGAAACAACTGACTCCTGTTTCTCATCAGACTCCTAAAATCACCAGTTTCTGATCTAAAGATCCAGGCTCAGGTCAGGGCAAGAAAGCAATTTGTTTGACTCGGCCCCCTGCAAATTACCCCCAAATAATTTACTTGGTCTCAGCTTTGGCGGGCTTGGGTGTTATGTGGATTCCAAGAATTATTTCACTTTTCCATTAGAGGGCTCTCCACTCTCCTTTCAAGGAAAAACACTCTATCTGCCAGCAAACTTCTTTCCAGGAATGGGAAAGGGAGGAGGGAAAGTAGGACAACGGGTTTCCATACGGAATTCCAAACCCCAGAGTGACCGGCGGGTCAGAGCACAGCTCGGCCGCAGACACAGACACGTCTTCAGAAGCGGGCTCTTTGGAGGTACGAGACGGTGGATTTCTGAGCAGCGTCAGGCACCAGCACAGGGCGAAGTCCAGGGGAAGATACAGCTTATATACCCACTTCTAGAGACTGTGCTTCGCCAGCAGCCCCTTAGGGTTTGCCTGAGCTCTGAGAAAACAAGCTAAGGAAGCCCTGTCTGGGTAACTTAGTTGGTTAGAGCGTCATCCTGATACGCCAAGGTTCAGGGTTCGATTCCCCAGTCAGGGCACATACAAGAATCAACCAATGGATGTGTAAATAAGTGAAAGAACAAGTCAATATTTCTCTCTCTCTCTCTCTCTCTCTCTCTCTCTCTAAATAAAAAGACAACAGCTAAGGGGGGAAAATGCAAGACACAAAGCCCATATTTCTGTGTCTTTGGTATCTAAAGAACAACAGAGCAGGAAGCTGAATAAAACAGTTCAGGAAAAAACACCTTCCCTGAAGAACTACAAGTTAGAGTCTAACTTATATTATCTCAGCTACAAGCAGTCTACTAGGGCTCTCTTAACTGCCCCATCCAAGGACCCTGTCCCGGTCCCCTCCCTGAACAGGGCAATCTAACACTCACTTTTGGCCCCAAACAGAGGAGGGGCCCACAGCCTGGCCGGAGCACTCCCATCCTCTTGAGCACCTCCCAATGCCCTGCCCAGCCCAGAACACAGCAAGTCCATCTTTCCAGGCACCAAGCCAACCATCTTAGGTCTACCTTGACTCCTCGCTTCCCCTCACACCCCACATCTAATCGGACAGCAAACCCTGTTGGTCTTACCTTCAAAATATGTCCCAAATCCAGCCCCTTCCCCCATCCCCCTATCCTGAACCAAGCTGCCATCAATTTGCCTGGATTTTGGCAACAGACTCCTGACCGTTTCTGCCTCACCGCCCCTCACTCATGTTTCAAAAAGGAGCCACGGTGACCTTCTGGAAACCCAGGTCACATAACTCCACTGCTCTAGACGCTTCCATCTGTCTTGGAGTCAAAGCCAAAGTCTCAGCCGGCCTCCTCTCCTTGGACCTCAGCTCCTTTTCACCTCCCAGCTACTTCCACCCACAGGAACCATCCCTCCTCCGACAACCAGACAGATGGCGCATTTTCTACTCACTCTGCTTGGAACCCTCTTCCCCCCGAAACCTCCACAGCCGACTCTCACTTCCTTGGAGCCTTTGCTCTCGGTGGGGCCCTCCCTCGCCATTCTACTTAAAGGGTGCCCACCACACAGCTCCTATCCCTTGGCCCTACCTTATTCTTCTCCTCAGCAGTTTGATCATCTTCTGACACACTATATAATTCACATTACGATCAGGGACTTTTGAATGCTTTGATCATCACTATATGCCCAACACCAAGAACAGTTCCTGGCACAGGGCACGTGTTCAAAAGAATGTGCTGAAAATGAACGAGAGAACCTCCGGAATCCCTAACCGTCAAGAGGCTACTCAACACCGTATCTCTAAACCAGTTCAGCAGCCAGACCTGGGGTCACTTTGGCTTTGGAATTTGAGTTTCAGCCAAATTCCACTTTCCCCAGGAGCCCTGAGGTCCAGAAAGAAGAGTAATTTGCATTATAATAGAAATGGAAGGGTCTGGATAGTTTGGGGAAAAGGAAAAAAATAAGGGGCTCCTGAGAAGGGCCGTCAAGACCAAAGTCAAGACCAAATTAGAGTTCGCATCCCTAAGGCTTAGGGGGAGGGAGCCTCCAGGAGAGGCTCAGAGCCTGGGGAGGCGCCATCCACCAGCAGCTCTTCAGAGCTGCTCCCCGTCGGCGGACACAGACACACACACACACCACACGCACACTTGCAGTCAGTCACGAGTCCAGGCAAAGCGAGATGCGACGCGCACACCCACTCTGTGCTGTGTAGGGGCACGGGGCAGGCCCAAAGCCCTGAGATGCCAGCTTCCTCCAGGCATTACTTTTCCTCCTGTCAGCCTTCAGACTCCCCCTCCTCCTGGTGGGAGGGGTGTGGGAGGTTCTTGGGAAGGGCCCAATCCCTTACACCTGAGATCTCAGGATCCACCAGAACAGCTAAAGTACCTTTCCCCACCCTGGCATTCATTTTGACAAGCAAATAAATGCTCCCCAGTAGGCAATAACAAGGAGAAGTCTGAATTAAAAGAACTTGCCAATTTGAAAAGAAATGCCATTCTATGTGACTCCACTCTATTCTGTTACCAATAAAACACTTAGAGATGCTATTCATGCAGACATAAAGTGCTAATGGCCACTTGTTAACATGTTTCATAATGCTAATATTTCCCTCTGATTTCCGACAGTTCTCTTTTTTCTTTCTTCTTTTTTTGGGGGGCTATTTTAAGTTAACAGAGCACTAATCTGATTTGAAAGTGAAGGCTGAAAAAGCCACACTCTACATAACTGCACTATTAATGACAACCATAGCTTCACGTGCTGCACCGTTTCATGAAAACAATCATCACTCAGTCAACGGACTTTCCGAACCATAGAAGCGCTGCAGTGAAGTCGAAAACGCAGCAGGCAAAGCCGCAGCTCCAGAGGGAACACAACGGTGGGGGCGGGGAGCGGGCGCCATCGCTTCTTCTCCAACCTGTGTGCACCCCGTTGCCACGAAGGCCAGAAGAAAAGGAATGGTAGAGCACGTGGAAATTTTGTCTTTCAAAACAAATGAACAAACAAAGAATGTGGTAGCTTCATCTGCTACACTCAACTCACCAAGCTGGCCTTCTAGGAAGTAACTGGGATCGGAGTTCAAAGGCAAAGAAAGGATATGGCTCAGGGCTTAGTGCTAACTGGGCCAAAGATACTGTGACACTTCCCAGGAAATAGAGTCTCAATGCCTCTAAAATGACTATGTATGCGGACCTGGACCTGCAACTTTATCCAAATAACGTGGGAGGCTAAGAAAGTGGAATGGGAAGCGGCAAAGGAAGCTTTGTGCTCGCCTTCCCTGGGGTGCTGTCCAAAGAGGAAGCCTGCTCACCTAGGATGCTTTAAAGGCGGCAATTCAGAAGGCCTCTAGGGGCCCACCCGTCACTCTGCTGAGTTGCTAAAGGTGGCCTGATGTGCTAAGAATGCTTGGGTTTGGGACTCAGAGAAACCTATCTGGTTTTGTGGCTAAGCTCTTCTAGGTAGCTTGGTAGCCTGGGCAAGTCACCTCATCTCTTTCAGACCCTGTACTTTAGATTTTCCCGCATACTGTCCTTCCCCCACCGACCCGTCTCCCAGATAAGAAAGTCAGCTTCACAAGAGAGAACAAGCCTGGTCTTGTTCGCCTCTGCCTCCAATACCTAACACCATGCTGGGCACAGAGTAAGGAAGGGCTCGATAAACACAAGCTGAATAAAACCATGTGATTATATGTCATCTGCTTCTCATCTCAGCTCTAGTACTTTGGTTCAGTGAACATGAAAGCCTCCAATAACTTCATGTTGTGTATCTAATTTAAGAGGCTTCAATAACACAGGCATCTGGGCAGCCCTGGGTTACTCCAATTGGTTCAGAGCCTGGAGAGGATCACCGCCTGATGAAGACGGTTTATTTCCTTTCAGTTTCTCCACTGCAACCTCCCGACCCCCCGACCCCCGTTCAGGTTGGGGAGGAGCAAAGGCAGGTTTGACTGCAATACACATCCAAAGTGAAGAAACACACCTGACCACATGCCTGCCCACACGGTGTCTGTTTGGATGATGCCAGGAGAAAGGAGTTTTACCTAATAGCCACCTTAGAGATGAATCTCACCCAAAAACAAAACCCCAGGGCGCAGGTGACAAGTCACATTTGACCCTCCGGCACCTCCGGTCACCTCTGAAAGAAGCAGAGAGAGGATGACCCACAGAACAGTCAGCTCTGGGGAGGGTTTTGGGGAAGGTGAGGACTCACAGTCCCCAGCCCCACAGCTCTAAAGGTTCTCTCCCGGGAGGAGGATGTGGGGGTGGTGGGGCGGGGGGGGGGGGGGGGGGGGGGGGGGGGGGGGGGGGGGGGGGAAGGGGGGAGGATGTGGATGGTCTTACGTACACACACACACACCAGGCAGAGAGAATGAATCACCATTTAAATAAACCCAGCCCAGTGTCAGCCAGAGCTCCGGGAAGGAAAGCAGTACTCAGTCCCTCCTGGAATGTACTGGGCTGACTGCAGGATGCTGCTCCCAGATTCCCACAGCCCCAGGGGATCCCCTAGCTGCCTTCCCTGGTGTGCAGTTTGCCTAGGCCTGAGGAGCCTCCCCCACACTGACTGCCAGGTGAGAAGGGGCAGCAGCTGAAAGCGGAGAACACACTGCTTGGCCAAGAGTGAAGTCCTCAAAGAGGCCATCCCCATCCCCAACCCCAACCCCTTCTCATCTTGCACCACAGGAAGCCAAGGAATGCAATGCAAAGCCTAGCCTCTTAATTTTCTGTCAACCAGCCTGAATGAAAGTATGAATTAAATAGCATATATGAACTGGCATTATTTGGGGCATGAAAGTACAAAAAGTAAAACGTAATCCCTGCCCTCAAAAAGCTTCTAGTTTTGGGAGGAGAAAATGCCAACACCCAGGAAGCAACGTGAATGCTACTGACACTCTTCACTAACCGCGGAGCAGCTATTTCCAGCTCAGGGAGCAGAGGAGCTGCGGCCACTACTGATGGCGTCAAGCCTTTGCCAGGCCCCACTCAGAATTCTGAGTGACCTGGAGAAATGGCCTCGCAGACCCAGCCCAGGGGCAGGTGCTCCAGAAACAAGCACTCAGTACGTGGGAACCAGCTACCTCCTCCTTCCCTGAAACACAGCCCCGTGCCTCTGGGCAAGGAGAGTGTGGTGGGCAGCAGAAGGGCAGCCAGGAGCAGGGCTGACGCAGATGCAGGGGTTTCCAGCCCACTCCTGGCCCCCAGCTCCCCAGCTTCCGTATTTCTCCTCCCGACCTGAGAGTGGAGGCAGAAGTTCCCAAGCCACTCAGCCCACTGTGAGGTCATACTGTGGGGATTACCGAGTCACCTCGGGGCAGGGCAGAACAGAAAGTGGACAAGTCAGTCCGACCAAGATCCAATCGGGGGGTGTTCTCTGGGCCCCCGCTGGGCCATCACCCATGGAGGGTCCTAGGCTACAAAATACCCTGGAGTCTGAAGGGCAGGTGGCCCCTCTTCACACCACTTCATTCACATCTTAACTAACTGGACTGGGGCACAAAAGAAGGCAGGGATTGAAAATACAGCCTTGTGGCTATAAGCCTGCTATTACTCATGCCATGTTTGTGTGCCCTGACATGCTTTCCCAGGTCTGTAATGCTTCTCCTATCATCCTACACACTCACCTCTCCTCGCCCCAGCACAGAGAAGATGTGCTTCTCATGTGCAGTTGAGGTTTTACCATGAAACACAATGACCAGCTCCTATTACTATTAACACAGGTTGTGTAGGAAACCCAAAAAAGCCTGGGCTTGGCTGGCTGGCAGGAATCTGGGCTCTGCGTCTCCAAAACCTATGTTCTCCAGATGTCAGCGGAAAGCTTGGAGCAGCTCTCTCCCCAGCAGTGAGTGAGGCAAGAATGGCCACTCACTGTATTTCTCAGCCCCCAGGAAGTTGTCCCTGGGAGAGGAGCCAAGAGGAAGGAGGCACCTTCAGAGACAGGATCATAACTCTCCATCTCCTGGTGAGGCGGAGAGGCGGTCAGGGACCTTGGGACAGGGATGGAGAACTGAGTTCAGTAGGAACAAGGACAGAGAGGGCGGTCTGGGCATTGATACGGTTGGGGGTAGAGAGGTAAAGGCACACTCAAAGATGGCTGACAGAGACCTAGGAATCCCAGTGGACATCGGACTGAGCAGGAAGCGGCAACGAAGCCCTGGTTTTTAACAAGGCAAGCAAGATATCCAAGTACAGATCCAAGAGCAAGGAATGTGGACAACATGAAGGTGCCTTGCCATGGTACTCTGCAGTATCAGACTAGTGTTTGAGTAAAAGGTCTGGGAAACCAGGAGGTTCTAAAGAGACGCACAAAAATAATAAATGGGTTGGAAGATACTTGATCTAGGAGTTCAAGTTCAGGGAATCAGGATTATTGAGGGACAGCAGCAGGGAGGAGAGAAAAGAATTCTAAAAGATGAGGGGTTTTAGCCCAGGGTTGGTGACGAGATACTCTGTCTTCTCCGGAATGAAGAAGAAATGGTATAAACTGAAGCATAAGGGACTTAAGGTGGACAGAGGAAGGCTTTCCTGCCATTGAGAGAGGTCTCTAAAACAGAAACCCGCGTTGTGGAGGAAGAGGCCGGGGCTGGCCAATTCTCAAGACCCACCTGCCCCCGAGAGGGCAGGGGTTCCGCCACCACCCCAACTCCGCTGACCCCATACGTCCAGCAATCTGGATGAAGACGCCAAGCTGTCCCACAGGCGCACAGTGCAATCTCCAAACTGCCACACTGTGGGAGCCCTGTCAGGAAACAGGGCCGAGGACACGGGCAAGGAAGGAGATGCCACGGCCCGGCAAAGCACCACAACCATGCTCCCCTGCGGCCGGGGTGGTTGGGCATGTTGCTGTTTGGGTTTAACCACAGGGTCCCCAGGTTGGCCCTGCCCAGAGGGCTCTGGCATCTGCACCAGCAACGCCCTGGTTCCGAAGAGCAATCCAGCCACCGTGCGAGAAATGCAGGAGTAGCACGAGCGTCTCTGCAGGAGCACAGGGAGCCGCCCCTGGGTCCTGCTGGGCAGGCAGAGGCTGTCGCGTTGTCACAGCGAGCCAGGGTGAGGTGTGAGGTCTGGGCTTTGGGCCATTTCTGCCCGCGCCCAGTGAGCGGCCGCAGGGACATGGCTGCCCTCCCATCTTCGACCTTCCTCATCTGTAACACGAGAGGGTGACCGATAGGACTTCACAAACCCACGTCTGCCCGGGAGACACTCGGTACACGCTGAAGGAAGGCGCCAGTGCTCGAAGGCCTATAACTGCTATGACTCCTCAGGTCCTCTGGTCACCAGGGAGCAAGAGCCTTGCCCAAAAAGTCAATTTTAAGGGAAGAGAGAAACTCTTTAAAAACACTTTAAAATAATGACTAGGATCTAGCTCTCTTAATTTAAGAAAATAATAAAATTGAACCCAGTTGTTCTCTCTCCAGACTCCCTCTTGAAAGGCTGGGCCTGAAGTCGCCAGGTCTTGGTTCCTCCTGACCAGCTGCTGCGCCTGGCCCCAGAGATGAAGGTGACGCGGACCTTCAGTCCACATAGGTGTGTGGCAGCCCCTGGTGAAAGGAGTCCAGAGAATCCTGTTCCCACTTAGTACTAATAAAATGTACTGTTTAAGTGTCTTAGAGTAGACGCAGCGCCACGCCTATAAAATACCATCCCTGCTCACCTGAATTTCAATGTACTGACTCGGGGACAAGTAAGAGGGAGGGTCCAGCCAGAAACTGCAGGTGGCAGGGCATCCAACATCACAGTGTCAGTTTCTCACATGCACAGACGTGGCTGGACAAGGCCAGAAGCATCTAGGCCAGTCTGAGAATTACCACACACCAGGGGGGCGTGCCCCTCAGAGTGTGCTGAAGAAACTTTAGGAGGCTCCTTATCATTACACAGTTCCCTAGAAAGTCCATCTAGAACCAGATTGTAAAGGGAGTGACCTGGGGCTTCCTGAGGACCCAGTGACTCCTGTTCAGGCTCAAGGAAAGCTGGGCAGACCCCATCAATATGCTGCTGTTTCATGGGCAAAGATGACGACCTGGGAGCTCATGGGGCTGCTTGTCACTGACGTGTTGTCATTCAAGTTGAGACCCTAATCACAGGCTGCACCAAGTCTGCCTCCCTACAATCCACAGCAAAAGGAGAGCCCACTCTTTGAAAGAGTTCTGGTACACATATCTCAATCCATGAAAGAACATAAAAAGTTGGGGGTGGTGGTGGGGGGGAAATGCAAATTGTAATTGAACAACAATAAAGTAATTAAAAAAAAAAAGAAGAACATAAAAAGCAGGATTCCTCAATCCTGATAGGTTATACCAAGCCAAGAAGTTTCTGGTCTCCTAAGCACACCAAGGGCCCCTTTCAAATACAGGCTACCAAAAAATATATGTAAAAATGTAGGTGTGAAACTGGGGCAAGGAAGGGAGCTTAAGGACTGGGCATGGTCAGTATATGGGGATCACATCTTTAAGGCATCTTGTGGCTTCTTTGATTCTATAACCTCCATATTGAGGGACGTAAAACACCAGACACTACACCTGTCAGGTGCAGTGCCCTGAACTATCTCCAGGCAGCTAAGAGTCAGTACATCAGCCTTTTAAAGACGTAAAAGTTAAAGATTAAAAACATGTTGGAACGCTGACTCTGTGCAGTGCCAAAAATGTGTCTATAACCTGTTAGGGGAGATGGGTGTGGAACATCGTACAAGAAAGAAGACAGCACTCACACCGCAGAGAAAAACAAGGTCCCCGCTTGCTTTCTTCCCTTCCTTCTCTCTGAGGGGAGTTCCTCCTGCAGCCTGACATGCTTTCCAACAGCGGTAAGTCAGCAGCTCCAGAGAGGGAGGCTGGAACCAGTGGGATCTGGGCACATGGCTGAGGTCAATTCTGTTCTAACACGTGAGGTCAAAACCACTGGTTTAGACATTCACGTGGGCATGGGACGTGCTCATTCAGACAAGGGCCCCAGGTCACATCCTGCACTCTCCTGAATTACTCCAATGACAATAAAAAACTCACTGAAAACAGAGAGATACTTCCTATAGCACAATGCCATTTGCCAACCTATAACTTAAGCATCCACGTCTATGCTTAGTTAAATCTCTCTTGACATGAAGTATTAAAAGTTTGCATCTACTTATTCTCCCTTGGCAGAAAAATCATGCCCCTCGTAAGCAATTATTGTACCCCCTCCCAATAACTCAGCTTACATTTTCATTTATGGCTGTATGTATATATGCACCCAATGTGTGTCCAATGTCGTGTTAAGGCTTCTTTTCCCCCCAAATTTAAAAATTCAGAAAGCCAAAGGTAACATAATATACCTTGAATGGCATGTCCTATGGGTAAGAAGCAAAAAGAAAAAAGAAAAAAATAACACCTTGCAAAATTATGCAGGAGTATTAAAAATTTCCTCAAAAGTTTCCTGGCAAATGGGTGCCTCTTTAATTTTCACCCTTACAATAAACTCTTCTGCAGGTTTTGTTTATTTTGAGGAAACATTTCACTTTTTTTCCCAAGACATGAGGTGTGAATGATGCAAAACAGTATTTGGATATGTAAACTGAATTATTTGCATAATGTATTACTAATCAGCGAGTACAAATTCTGGAGTCTGAGGAACTGAAATCAAGTGCCACAGAATTTTAAAATCTAGATGAAAAAGTAAAGAGCACTGCCCTTTGGTGGGATAATGCACACATTTGCACTCTGTTTATAAGAATGAGGAATTATCCCCACAGAATTTCCTGAAGAATTTTAGGTGAGTGATGTTAAGGCACACGGTTTCGCTCTGACTCAACGGGGTGAGGCATAAATACAAAGGTCCTCAATTCACAGGCAGCCCCACGCCAAGTGCCAAGTACCCAGCACTGGGGACCAAGGAGAGCGAGACTAGCTGCATCTGGAAAGCAGAGCTCAGCCTTGTCCCCCTGACAATCTGCCTGCTGGACCTACCGGAGCCTGAGATACAAAGCAGGGCAGGGCAGACGTTTGGCCTACAACACCTGTCGGATCGACCTGATCCCGTTGCAGTGAGACCCAAACCATCTACACCCTTCTTCTGTTGGTTTCCGTTGGTATTTTTATGCAAGCTTAGCCCCTTCTTTGAGGGACAACATTGGCATGGATGTGCAAACAGTAGAAAGAATGTTGAAGCTTCACACACTCCCTCTGTCAATCAAACAAAGCAAAACCAAGCTGGAGAAACTATCGGTCTGAACACAGACTTTTGGGGGGAAGAGATGAAGAGCAGAGGAGAGAAAAAGGTGTGGCCCGCAGTCATCCTCAGACAGTGGCACCTTCCCCATTCCCACGAAGGTGGCCTGTCAGGTCCCTAACTGCCCAAGAGTCACCTGCATGCTCAGAACTCCCAAAGGTGCACATGTGAGCATGCATGCACACACATGCACACACATGCACATATTCACACACACTCTAGTCTTTGAAGGTGCCAGGTTACATTACTACAACAGCTGGTCCTATTGTTTACTGCCAGTGAAGCCAAACCAGCCTAAAATTTAATTTAATCTGCTGTAAATCCAAGTGTCATGCACTTAGGTGGCAGCTAAAAGCGCCACTCTCAGATAACTGAGTGACACTTGCTAATAATAGCCTCCACAGGAAACGAGCAGGAGCAGACATTTTGTAAAACCAGAGGGACCTGTGCCTGGGAACGGCTCCATGCGGCTGGTCTCGGCTTCAAGGCAGCAGATAGGGCAGACGCAGGCCCACCATGGCTCCCACGAGACAGGCTGCAGTAAGACCACGGACGACATTGCTTTCAAGCCACTCAGTGACAGTCCTGGGTTTTGCTGACAAGGACGAGGTGCCCCCGTGCCGTCACCACACTGCTCCCTCTCACCACCCAGAGGCTGTGCCCCGGCCCTCCCTTGACTGTGGTCTGGTCCCCTTCTTCCTTAGCCTGTGGTCAGCCTCCACTCAGGCAAACCCCCTTTCTCGAAGAGCCAGGGCTCAAACAACCACTGGAAGGTCCAGCAGCCTTGTCTTCCTCAACACTATCAGGAGAGTGGGCACTGCCCACCTGCCCCTCCCCAACATCCACCTGATGAAGAGGCATGGGCGCTGAAACTCCGCCTCCTCTTCCTCACGCACTGAAAGAAACCAGAGGATCTCTTTCTGTCCAGGAGAATGCTGCACGGTGCCCAGTACAGACTCGAAGGTGATCTCTTAGTAGCAAACTTTCTGGACACTACACTTGAGCTCACCCACAGGCATTTTTCTCCCAGGTACAACCGCCCCCTCACCACCTTGGGGCCAAACCCTGCGTGGAGACATAACACCCACTGAACAAGACCATTTTGATCTTCCCCAGTCAGGCAGCACCTTTAACTTTCCGGAGAATCTCACATATTCGAAAGTAGAGAGAATGGAATAACTCAGACCCCAGGTAGGACTCATCCAGCCCCTGCCACCACTAGCCACTCATGGCCAGTCTCGCTTTGTCTAGGACCCTGTCGCCAGCCCTGCCCACTAGGCTACTCACGCTGATGACAGACATCCTGTCATTTCATCAGGAACTACCTCAGCCTGCATTTTTCAAAAATAAAGACTTTTTTCTTTAACCACAAAGCCATTATCACACCTAAAACAATAAAGTGTCAATAATTTCTTATCATTGAACAGAGGAGTTATTTTAAACTCAGAAATACTCGTTCCCATCAAGGTCATGCTTTGGAGGACCCCTTCCACCCAGGCTCAAGACTGAAGCCACCAAGAAAAGCCTTCAAAGAACTGCACTTTCTAAACAGGGTCACGGACCTTGTTTAAAGTCACGTGCACTTTGGCCCAAACTCCGTCCCCTTGCAGTCCCTGGCCCCATGCGGGGCCCCGTGCACACCCTCCCTCACCGGAGTCCCCTGTGAGGGTTTCTCACTCTTCTCAAAGTTCCCCTGGGCCCGGAGTCTCCCTCAGTCCCCACCCACGTGCCCCATCGCCCCATCGGGCAGCAGGTCCGCTCCCAGTGCTCAGAACTGGTATTTATGTTTCTCCGAAGAAAGCGCTCCCTTGGCCGGTTCTGCACAGGATTCATTCACAGAGCATGTCTTGGATACACAGCTGACTAGATATGTCAGTTATGTTCCAAATGGGTTTTCACAGGTCAAGGTTCTGCAGGCGAGAGCAAATGCTATTTTTAGACAGGATAAGGTCACAATGCTTTTAGAGACAGTGAAGTCTACAATAAAACCTATTGATCAGCCTCTGGAACTGGTACTCCAGAGAGACACGAAGATTGAAACAAAAATTGCCTGGCCGTTTTCTCTGTAGACTCGGTGGGTAAAAGCTTGTTGGACTTAATATCTTTCAGGATATAAAATAAGTAAGAAGTAACTGTGTACAGATTACTGAAGTCCATTCAACCAGATGCAGAGGCAGGTCACAGGAAATATACCCGTGGCAGAACTCTGAAGACGGGGATTTCAAGGCAACAAGTGTTACTTACAGGCTCCGAGGGAGATCAAGACCAGCCTCCTCCACTCAGCAAAGGCAAAGGCACACGCTGTATCCCTGATTTCACCTTCAAACTGTTGTCCCTAAACTTGTAACACTGCCCCTTGGTCCAGGGCTACGTGAAACACCACCCCTCAGAGACAAACAGCCTGATGAGAACAGGCATGCGCATGCGTAAAAAGTTTAAAACTTCTATGCTGAGAACGGACTTGTGGTAAATCGAAAAATCTTCCTACTCAATCTCTCTTTTACTCTCTCTCTATATACATTAGAGAGAGAGAAAACACATCATATTTATAGTGTGTCTATCTACACACTGTGTCTGTGATGTATGTATGTGTCTGGACGTGTGCATGCATGTGTATGTATATGCCGTATCTGTGATGGGAGGGCTGCCGCACACAGGAATCTTCTTCAAGAGAGGTAAGTTCTTCACAGGTATACCCCACAAGGCTCTAATAAGAAAAATCACCTCTTGCCAGTGAAACTTGAGGAGTAAATACAGAAATCATACAAACACACAGGCGCCCAAGCAAATGAATCATCAAGGCACAGAAAGCCGCCAGAAAGTTATTTAACTAGCCCCAAGGTCCGTGAATTCACCGAGGTTTCAGCAGCAAACGCTAAATAATTTATTTAAGTCAAATAGGAGCTTTAAGTAAAGACATGAATGTAATGGACTATCTTAAACTTCAGCCAGAGATCTAAAACTTTGAGATCAATTATGTCTCCATAAATACCTCTCCGTTATCGGCGGGCTTGATTGTTTGGGAGACTCTGGACCACAGGAACTAGTGTGAAAACTGTAGGGTATCTTCATTTATCATCTGCTCTCCTCTCCCAGCCCAGCTCGCAAACACAATGTGCCACGGTAAACATAACCCATACATCACGTTGTGACACCGCCGACCCCATTAGTGAGCCAAGACTGTCCGAGAGGCAGCATCCTCTCACACATTAACAATACCGTGGCCGATACATTTGCACAGGGCAATGGTGGGGGGGGGGGCGGAGAAGAGAGACGATAGGGCTACGAAATCCTAAACTTCCTACCTGAATACATATTTGGTCACCCATGTCTTTGGCATGAATGTTATCATGCGTTCTCTTCAGGTAATCGCCGGAGGGGAAAGAGTGCCGCTGGGTGGCTGCCGTTCATTCACTCTGTCCACTACCTTCCTTTGGTTCGGGTTGGGACTAACCTTTTTCTTTTCCCTGTTGTTTTTTTTCCTAAACGTGTTTTTTGTTTTTACCAGAAACAAAGACCATGCAAACTCTGAAAGAGCTGATTATCAGTGCACACTCCTAATAAAAATGACCAAAACATTACAAAATAAAGAAGCAGTAATTTTAAAAATCACATTTTTATTGAAGCTACAGATCTCAAAGAGTGCCTCTGTCCTATAAGGAACACAGACTTCCTGACTAGGTCATTTCCCCCTCATTCTCAGCACTTGGGATAACAAAAGAAAGTTTTAGATCATCATTATCAAAGAGTAACTTTGTTGTTTTTCAGCATGCTTCTGAAAGCAATTTTCTATCTGACTGAATGCCACAGACACGGTACCTGCCGGACAACAACGTGGAAAACAGAAACATCCGTGCTAAAAGCCAAAGGTAGGCACCAAGTTGAGAAAAGACTGCGAAGACCGGGTGTCCCAGCACAGGCCATATGCTTTTACCTACATCAGGAACAGAAAAAAGAGCACCTCCCCTCAATTTATGCTGCCTGCAACCCTAACAGAGGGAGAGCTACTTCTAAACATGTCGCATCAGATGCCTTTAACAAGCAAGAATTTGTAACTCCAAGAACTCAGCATATGTAGCCTATGTCCATACAGAGAAACCAGCTTTGGGGGAAGGAAAAAGGAAAAGATCACTGAATTCAATCAGTTAATTTAATTTAAAATACCTGGGTTTTTGAATTCAGCTGATTTCTTTTTCAAACATATTTCTATTTTGACACAGCTAGCATTGCCCAAAAAGGCAAGCTTGGAGAAAATACACATTACACTACTTAGAGTTTATTAAAAAAAAAAAAAAGCTTGCAATAATTACAACAATTAAAAGATAAAGAAATCTTAGGAGGCTGGAAACTTCTGTGAATTGTTACCATTCCATTGCACCGTGCTTCAGTTTTGCTTGAGCTTTCTGCCAAGGGATCATGAGCCCAAGCCTTACTTATTATCCACCACAGCTTCCATCCCGGAGAAAAAGCAAGAAAATATTCTGCCCTCTCTGCAGGTGAGCCCTTTCAGCAACTAGATTCCGAAGAGCAGGGAATCTGCCTGCCCAGTTGTTCAGTTGGCCAGAGCATAGCAGAGCTCAGAGACCCGCCCGATCCAAACTACCTGTTTTACAGAGGAGGACATGAAAATGCCAGGAGCTGAGGGAAACCCAAGGTCCTACAGCTCAGGGTCAGAAACTGGTTCCCAGACCAGTGTCTCTCCCCAGTCATTAAACGTCAAGGTTTGGTTCTAGAAAAATCCCCAAAGATCTCAATCCTTCCCCCAAAAAACCAGTCTTGGTAATTTCCCACCACCTTCATGGAAGAGTAAATTGTCCAGTTGTTAACAAGGCCTTTACAAATTTTTATTTTATTGCTCTTTTTTTTTTTTTTTTTTTTTTTACTTTATAGTTTGGTAACCACAAATAGTTTATCATAATGCTCTCCATTAGATTATCTTCCTATTACAGGCAGGCACTGTCATTTCCTCGTGGAGAAGGGAAGCAAGGATGGAAATAAGAATACCGTTTTCATGAAACATCACAGTTTTTTCTGTGACAGCGACTTCACCTTCTAGGTACGAACAGGTACGGTTTCTCTCCTCCTCAACTTCTGCGAAACCTAGACTGGTTCAAATTCAGAATCTGCTGAAAACCCTACACTTGAGGACAATGTGTTCTAGCAGAAAGCTCTTGGTTGGCTATATTTTGCTTTTTCCTCCCCAACAGATTTTTAAATAGTTCGCATTTTTAAAAGGATTTCAGCTTCGGATTGTGCCGATGCCAAAGTCTCTATACATCTAATCAATCAATAAATAAGACAAACAAAGCAGCATATGTTTACCCTTTACCATTCGGGAAGTGTACATTAATTACCGCAGATTGTCTCCTATGCTCCTCCCCCATCCCAGACAGCAGCGCTCAAAAGGGTCCGCAAAATAAAAATGTATGGGGTAATTAAATGGATATTTATAATTAGAACTTAATAATTTGCATCAGGGACAAATGAGCTCTGATTTTAATCTGCAGCGCATTTAGATTAGCCTGAAGATAGCGTAATTTGATGGTTTCTAGGCCTCCTCTTGGATTATGAAATAACAGCCAGCCTTCCAGGACAGCGTGCCTGTGTCGGGAGCGTGTCAAGAAAGATGCAATGGAAATGTTTGACAACGTGAAAGCAGCCGTAAATTACATGACAACTGTGTAAAAGTCATGATGAAACAAATAAAGGGCTGACCTATAATGCGTCTGATTCATTGTCACACACACAACTCCCTGCACTAATCTCTGGCCAGACGCCGCATTCTTAAGCGGGGAACTACTTAGCACCGGGAACGCTGTAAATTATCGCTAGTCAACAGCATTGATTTTTAGTCGACATTTCAATCAGGTTGAAGTAGAAATACTACCCAGCTCATCCAACAGCCTCTTCACCAGTCCGCTGCCCCTCTGCGGTCTCCTCAGTTATGGCTTGGTTAAATTTCCATTGCTCTCACCATTCAATATTTATTATAGCATTGCCACATCCAGGCACTTGGCCTGAAGGGTCACCGGCCTGCCTCTTGGGACATTAAATTCGTGCTTACCTTAAGGAAAGCAGAACCAAAATAGAAAAAGAAACAAAAAGCCACTCTCAGAGAGCAGGCCTGATTTTCAGGGGAACGGAGAGAAAACTGGGGTGGGGTAGGGTGGAACAGGGGCCCTAAAGCAGTGGTATTCCTTGTCATTTCAGCTTTGCAGCCTAGGAGTCCGAGCAGACAAAAGTCGGAACTTCTCTTCTGGGGTGACCAGAGGATACCCCGACAAGTCCTGACCCCTGGCGTGCAGACACTGCATGGAGAACCAGCAGAAGACACAGGGGGCAAGGAAGCAAGAATGCCAGTCCCAGGGCAGAGTAAGAACTGAAATGGAAGGTCTGGGATTCTTCCTATACGTGTTCTCAGCAGCCATCTCCACCCCACCCACCTGGGTCCATGCCAGCGACAATCTCTTGGTGTTGGTTCTGAAAAACTTCCCTTGGTTCTAATGGAAGGACTAACCAAGTGAACTGAGCTCCCAGCTAACGCTTGACAATGTTGAGGTCAACTCTTTTTAGCTTCCCCATGGGATCTCCGCACAACAGTAGGTGCCTCCTAACTACCAACTGGCTGAAGTTATGTAAATGGAGGTCTATGGTGAACCAGCCAATTCGAAAGGATGGGTAATAAAAGGAAAACACTGACATTTGGTTTTGGAATACATTACGTAATCCCCCTGCAACGAACCTCAGGTCTTGCTTCAGCAAATATTAATGGTGTCAGAGCAGCCTGCAGAGTGACTGGGGGAGGCCACCATGCAGCTGAAAACTTCCCTCAGGGAAAGCCACATGTGGATCATATGGAGTTGTTGACTGTAGTTTCCATTCAAATATTCCCTCAAGTCTCCTCGCATGCCTTCCGGACTGGCCTCACCACAGCGCTGGTGCGGCCAGAAATGAAAGCCTCCTTGAAGCAGATTATTACCCCCAGAGCCCATCGTCCACAGCACCCCTACACACACAGATACACTCACGGACACACTCACATAAACACTCACACACAGACACACACACATCTCCCCCTCGTGGTATAACTCTGCTTCTCCCTCCCTGCCCTTTGAAGGTGTGGTCAGCGAAGGGAATGCCAAAGAGACAATAGAACAGAACTGCCGAAAGCCAGGCTTCGCCAGCCCTTGGAAGCCCTAGCCTGCTCCCTGGTGGGCCTGCCGCTGGCTCCTAACCAAGTCGTGCACAAATAGTGACACCTCCTCCCCGTCTTCACAGGACCCTGACCCTGCTTCCGGCTCACTCTGGACAAGTGGAGAAGAGACTACTTGCAAAGCAGAATTCCTTACATTGCAACTCTTCCCAACAGCTCCAAGGCTCCTCCAATGTGCCCAGGACAGCCGCCCAGGGACTGGATGGGAACGTTCCTCTCTTTCCCAGAAGACTGAAAAACTTGACCACAGAACCCACAGGGGAGCCAGCCGTCCAGCACCAGATTCCCACCCACTGCTGCCCAGGCCCATTGCAGACAGCTGCAAACCTTCTGAGGAGGTGGCAGAGGGCAAGGCCTGGAAGCCAAAGGGCTGCATCCTTAACAACTGTGAACCCTCAGGGAAGCTATCTAACCCTTGGTGAACCCCAACTTCCTCCTCCACCAAAAGGGGCTATTAGGGCTTCCCTTCTGGGGTTGCTGCGGGAAGCAGTAACAATAGGTCAGATACATAGTACGGCAATAAAAACTCTTGGAGTGCATCCTGTGTGGCAAACAATTTATGTGCTTTCTCTCATTGATTCCTCCCATCCACCCTATACGGGAGGTACTTTGGTTCGTCTCCCCTTCACAGAGGTTTACATGGTTTACCCAAACGCCCCCAACCAGTCAGTGGGTGAAGCAGAAATTTGACCCCCAAGTGACTATGTCACACGCCCAGGCACACACTCCCCGTGAGGCAGCACATGTCTGCAGGGAGAGAGAGAGGGCAAGCCTGCGGGAGCTGCCACTGGGGAGAAGCCCCCAGTCAGCTCACCTCACCTCACCAGATCTGCCGCAGCTCCTGGAGGTCTCCACCCAGGGACCCTGCCCCACAGGCTCCCACGGGAGCCCAATCAACAGGAGGCAGACAGAGCCCCAGCCCTGTTCTCCTCTCCTCCAGCCTGCTCACCCCACCCAGGCAGGCCCTACAGGGACCCCAGTTCTGACAGGAGAAAGATGTCCCTAGCCACAAGTCATAACCACAACAGTAACTAGCTTACTCTAGTGCTCACCACGCACTGGGCAAGCATTCCCATTTACCGCTCCCAAGGTCCACGAGGTGGGTCCTGTGACTGCCCCACGATACAGATGGGGAAACCGAAGCTCAGAGAGGGAGAAAGCTGCCCACGCTCACACAACCAGAAAAGGCGCCCTGCTTCGCCATTTTATCTCACATACTCAGAGGCTGAAGAGCACAAAAAAAAAAGGAGACACACGTTTTTAAGGGCCTATTTCCACTCGTTTCAGCCCTTCTTCCTTTCCTTACCACTCGGGTTACAGACACACCTCAGTGGGAGAGAAGACGGCACCTGTGGGCTTGGCTGAGTTTTCTGGGTGATTTGTGGGATGAGCCCAGAGACCTCCACATTTTCCCAGTTTCCACTGGCTTTTAGATGAGGAGGGAGAAAAATTCATCTGCCCTGTGAGGCTTCCACCTGGGGCAGTAAACACGATTTTATCATGTTTTATTTGGATGGTCACATTGATGCCTTGTCGAGTCCATGGTGGGAAAAAATAGACTTCATTGCATGAACTGCACTTCAGACAGGCCCCCGAACCACGTGAAAGCCCGGTGTCCCCCAGGTGAAACTCTATGCACTCAGCTTCAGCCCCAGCAGCCACTCTGGTGGGAACCAGAACATGCCTCCTGCCAGTGAGGAACAGGGAAATCCAATTACCGTGCCACCTGTGGCAGGAGGGCAAAGATGGCACATTAAAAGAGCTAAAAATGTCAGGAAGTTATTGGGCTGATGGCTCTTGCTTGCCAACCCTCATAAGTGCATGCATAACATCACCAAAAAACACACAGACACAGACCAAAGAGGGTAAGACAATGGAGAACAAAACAAGCCTAGATACTCGGGTTTGGTCGGCCACGCACAGGAAACGCTGTGCTTCCAACACGAGCCCCTCTCCCGGCCCCGGGCCCTTCCTGGGCCTTGCTTTTGTACTATCATTCTCAGCCACCAACAGTTCAGTTCACAGGACCTTCCCAACAAGTTTAACTTCAGCCACCAAAAAAAGAGACAAAAATAGTTCCTACTGATTTCCTACGTGCACGTGCAGGCCCATCCACCACACCCCACCCCAGCTTCGCACACTTACACTCCAGTACATGTGCTCACACACGCTGGTCTGCTCACACCAAGCCCTCCCCATCCCGGGCCCTCAGGTTACTGGCGTTATCACAACTCTTTTTCTTCCCAACTGGCAAGCCAGGAAAGATGATAGAACCCGTGTGTGTAGCCAAGAGACTGGCCTCAGCTGGTTCAGAGGGGAAAAATTGAGCTGTGTGCCTTTTTTTCTCTTGCCGTTAGCCAAAGACCTGGGAGCATCTGATGTAGTCAGAAGAAAGAGAGGGAGAGAGAGAGAAAGAGAGAGAGGAAGAAAGGAAGAAAAAAGAACCACTGAAGAAGCTTGGCTGCACTGGGCCCTGACACGCTCTCATCTAAAGCTTGGCCCTCGGCCAAGTTCATCTGTTAATGGACAGCCACAACCAAGGGCCTGCACCTCCCCCACCACCCCGACTGTTCTCTGTTCTCCTACCTCTTTCTAGCTCCTAAACACTAGACATCGATTATGTCTGTGCTTTTCCCTTTCTATTCAAGATAAACAAAGTGCTTCAAGTTCAGGGCACACCCTGGGACCCTTGACAAAACAATCTATCATTCTGTCTGCTAAACCAGTCTGGCTGCACCGTGGCCCAGAGAGCAACGTTCCCGACGTACAATTTTCCCTTTGTGCTCCCTCCCTCTTGCCACTAACCTCTTTTCTTTACCACCTTCTCCAGAGCAGATGGACTTGACCGCTTTGCTTAAGCCTCCCCCACCACCCCTTGCAACCTCAGACATAAAAGAAAAGAACGGAGATCCTGGCCGCCCCTCCTCCTACCCAGGTTTTCCGCCTCCTCCCGAGGGCCCCCCACATCCCTGGGACACACACACACACACACACACACACACACACACACACACACACACACACGAACCCTGTTAGACCCCCGAAACCCTTTCGGCCCTCTCACCGTGGACACTCACCCAGAAAACAAATTGAATGCAGGCACTGCCCCCTTTTTCGCTCCCTGCAAGAATATTTTAAGTGAGTTTTGTTTTAAATCATATCCATTAATTTATTCTGACTTGCAATTAAATGCGAGTACACTTTTTACAACCAGCACGGAATGTATTAATTATTACTACAAATGGTCAAATGAGAGCACAGTCCCTCCTAAAAATATTAATAAAATACATAATAAATAATATTAATGAAACAAAAATAGATTCATAAGCCTTGGCCAGGGCTTTTATTATTTCGCACAAGGGAAAACCCAGCTCGTGAGACTTGCTATACGTACTTTGGCAGGACTCTAGCCAACCACCACCGCCAAACTCTGAAGAGTGGGTGTGTGGGGGGTCAGGGAGGGTGGTGCCCTAGGTGTCCGGGACTCAGCACAGACACCACCCTGAGAAGCTGGTGGGTGATGGCCACAGCATGCAGGCAGAGCCGGCAACATCTCACACAGTCTTTCCACGTGGTAGGGGGGGGGAGGTTACCCACAGGCTGCTTCCCCTTCCCAGGGCAGCTCAGGCTCTCATTTCCGTGCTCAGCCCTCCCCTGAAGGGACACATAAAATCTCCTGGACCCAGAGGGAAGTGAACCCAGCTAAGACTCAGGTCCCATCAGCACCACTTACTGCACCAGCGCTGGAAGCCACCTTCTGGCCGCACCGCCAGGACCCCCGCCAACCTGTCTCCACCACACGCAGCCCCTCACATCACCCCCAGCACCCCCTCTCCCTCCTCTCCCCCCAAATCCAACACACCCATAGCACAATTGAATCTAATTAAGATAGAGAAGAAATTTGCATTTTCTTTTCACTGTACCCCCAGTAATCACAGAAGTTCTTCAAATTTTGAGAATTTTGTTCCTCTGCTAATTATTTCCCTCATTTTGCATTTCAAGGCACAAAGACCGTCTATTTCACTGGTGGTCTATTAATAGTTTGAAGTTTTGAGCATCAGAGGTGAGGTGGTTGGTTGTTTTTTCTTTTTTTCTTTTAAAACCATTCTGTCATTTCCAGTCTTGAAAAAAGGTATTTTGTGGTTGTTAGTGGTGGTGATGTTAACGTTTCTTCCAAAAGGCAGCTTAGCTGTGCCGTTCTGTGTGTTATGATTTAGTCCCTCCGCACAGTCACTCTCGGCCTGGTTTACTGATTTACAGAACCTTGGTATGTGAATGGCAAAAAAAAAAAAAAAAGAAAGAAAGAAAGAAAGAAAGAAAGAAAGAAAGAAAGAAAATTCCTTGGCATAAGTATATGTTTGCTGATCAAATTTCAGATCATGTGTTGTTCATTATTATGACTTTACTTGAAAAACAGTTTGCCACAGTGAGATGGATTCACTTTATATGCTTTCTACCCCTCCACTCCCTTTAAATATTTTGAAAAAAATAGTACAATTTTTTTAAGGTACACTTAAAGCATGAACTGGTTTGGATTAAAACAATGTTTCAATGTCCACCAATTCCCTCAAAATATATTTTTAGAAGACTTATGGGAAACCACACATGGTTTGGAGGGAGCAAATGAGATTGTCGCATGAAGAAAATTTAATGATGATTTAAGAAATTCTAATATTTTTCATTTCCTTCCTATAGGATCATTTGTGTACTTGACATTTATACAGTTTCTCCATTATATAACAATCTACTCTGGGTACACGAGATTATGCCAATCTATTAAGAATGAAATTTGTACTCCATATAAGCAGAAGTTTCCAGTCAGTTTTGACTTACCATTATGTTTCAATGTAAAGTGTTACTATATCCGAGCATAAAGCACAGCTACCCCCTGCTCACGGTTTTTAACTCTAATACTGTAATCTTTCTTGCTGCTTCTAGGGCTGTGTCAGTGTTTACATTCCTGGAAGTTAAATAAACCTACATGGCAAAACTCCTGGATAGATTGAATAATAAGGCTTGTGATGACTAAATTGTTTACTTTTTACCTTGTTAGGATCCCTTTCTTGTAAAGTTTGGGGGAGAGACAGAGCGAGAAGGAATGAAGGGGGGGGGGCGATATGAGATGGGAAGAGAGATTTACACACTGGCTTCCATATGTCACAAAGCCCTCCCTACCCGCAAGCAGCACAAGTGAAGCAGCATGTGCAAGTAAGTTTTGCCTTCTTCGTTTTGTTTTGTTTTCTTCCAGACCAGGTCATCTGAACAACCCCCTTCCCCACGACCCACCCCCCAATAAAAAGTAGGAAACTTTTTTTTTTTTGCCCATTTTCAAATAGCAAATTATCCATTAGATTTCATCATATCTTAGTAAAGCAATTACATCAAGAAAATGATAGTGCGTGTGGGATCAATTATGCATGCAGTTGGCCGGAGACCAAAGGCTGTGAAGTCGGAGAGGGCAGAATCGCTCGACACACACAAATAAAAAGCCCCTGGATCTCACAGATGGACCCCATCAGTTCATCTTACTGCCTAAAAAGTTCATGCACTTAATAATTTATTTGTGTTCTGGATACTGTTTCCCAGCTGAATATTAACAACTTTGAACTGAAGCATGCTTTTAGCATGGTATGGATGGAAGTCACGGTAGGGCAGTGCTAGGGTCCCTCGGAGGTTAAAATTGTAGTTATGTTTCTTACACACTGTTCATTTTCCGTCACCATTTATTTTCTTTCATTACACATGCCTTTTAATCAGAGTATCAGTTTCAGTGTTCTGATTCTGCTTGTTAACCAGTGATAAACTCATAAAAGCAAAGATGAACATCAGTAACACAGCACAAGACGACGCAACAGCAAAGGCAAACACCAAAGTCACAGGCTCTCAAAAATCGGAAACCGTTAGTTAGCACCTTGTTTTCACAACCAGGGCCCTTGTGTACCTTGAGGGAGGCGCCGGGGGCCCAGAGACCACGACTTACTTCAGGGACTGGGGGCGGACACGGAGAGAACAGCATGGAGCAGCAGCTGAACAAGGCCACAGGGAAACTTACTTGAGCTACAAGATAAAGCAGCCAGCCAAACCTAGGCCCAGGACGTGTAGGTGCCAGCCACAAACTTAAAGAAGAAATCCGAAGCATTGTTAGAAAGGTCTGCAGTTTGCGGCTGTCTTTCTTCCAAAGGAAGAGCCTGATGTCTTAATCCACTGGAATATTCAAGTCTCCCTGCCATCAAACTAACAATAAAACTGCCCGACAACTTTCGTGGGGGAACTAGGCAGTACATATTTCTGCACATATCTGGAGGTGCCTCCACCACACACTTCAATTTTACAGCCTTCTCTCCAAACGAGAAGGATTTCCAGCCAACACTTCCACAAACTGTACTTAACATTAAAAGAAAACGGATAAAACATATGTAATTACTCAAGGTTAGACTTCTAATTCCTCAATTCACTAAAGGAAACTTGGCAAGAAGATGCATCATTTTGCTCCTTTCTACCAGGGCATCTGAGGAAGAGAGCCACTGAGGCAGCTAATACACAAAACATGATCAAAAGTGATTAACAACAGCTTCATATGCAAACTGCATTAATGAAGGAGTGCAAAGTCATCATGTAAATTAAATATGTCAAATCTCTTGGTGAACTTTCAATCTTGAGAAGAAAAAACACTGCTTTAATTTTTTTACATCATCAATTTTGCAAGATTGAAAATCTAAGAATCTTGGTGCTATAAACAATTTTCACCTTTTTTTTCTCCTTCAGCGGCTGACAGGCCAGCCTGATGTGCACCGAATGTACATGTTAATAGGCCAATCAAAAATGCAAAACAATTCGCAATTACTGGAAGGACCTAATGGTCATTAGAATTTACAACTAGGTAATGAACTGAAGTCTGCCCACACCATGCATATTCATAAAGCAATTTAGCCTTTGAAGATTAAAGAAGTGCTTAAAATTCAAATGAGCTTTAGCAAATTATCAGTAAGATTCATCCAAAAAGCAAAGGGTTTTTCTTCCTATGATTTCCTCATTTTTTTAATGCAAAATTGTTATATCTTCCAGACTGAGCTTAAACTAAACATTGAGCTTCTACTGAAGCCGAAGGGGCTGAGAGACAAACAGAGGCAGCAAACATCGTTATGGACTTTGTGCATAAAACTAAGCCCGTAAGAGCCAAACCTATCTCTAAACATGGTAATTTATCAAAAACAGCCCAGAGTTGCTCATGGGCAATACTGCACAGTCCTCCAACAAAACAGATTAACTCGAGTCCCACCACCCTCCCAAAAAAGCCTTTTCCCCCTCAAGTTCAGTCTCCTGTGTAAACATCCACTATGGCATAAAAACAGCGTTTTCATCGGCGTGGAGTGGCATTCATTTTAGAAGTTTCTGCTTCCAAAGGGAAAAGAGCAAGAAAGGAGAGCATCTGAGGCAGAGGAGGGAGCACTGGCTTACTTCTGAAGAGTGAAAATCCTGTCGGTGGATATTTATCTTCCTGGGGGTTCCCCCATCCTGCCCTGGCAGCTTTTACATCAACTGACATTCACAAAGTTGTGGTGTCCACCCACCAGCACCACCACCCCACCCATCCCAGTTATTAGAGTGTCGTGGGAATTTGAATTTTCATGCTTCCCAATTACCAGTCTAGAGAAGAATCTAACTCACCCTTGGAATGCTAACTCATACCTACTAACCTCAAGACATTTAAGAAATTCTAGTCATAGAATTCCCAGGAAGGGCCTCCTCTTCCCCCATCCCAAACACCCAATGCAGGTGAAAGCAGCAAAGTACATGTCTGTCCCCTCTGTGCATGCAAGGGTACAAGTCAGATGGGGAGCAGCAGCTCTGAAAGGACCACGTGCCTGTGCTCACTGCTCCGCTGCTGGACCCCAAGGGCTCTCTGCTTTGGTGACTGTGTTTGAACCTCTACTGAAAATATTCCAGCAAGTTCTCTCTGCCACCCCTCTCCTGCTCCACCCTCCCCCACCCCCCACTCAGCCTCAGATGTTATTCCAGAGTTGATCTCACCTGCAACACAGGTCTATGGAGGAAGTGGGTAAGGGGAGGAGGGAAAGGGGGAGAAAAAACTCAGGTACTACCCTGATTCCTTGACTCTCTTATCCATGGGCCCTTCTCAGAAACGTGCCACATTTGAACATTTATTAGAAAGAATAGGATGCAGAGCTGCATGGAACCCATACACACAACCATCTGTGTGAGCCACAGGTCCACAGTGCTGACCAATTCCATCTGACACTAATGTTACTCTACACGAGCAGAGTTCAATGAGGGTTGATATGGGATGTGACAGAGTAAATCAGAATTAGATTAAAAACAAAAGTTTAGAAACCGATGCTACACTGCAGAGCCAATGGGACTTGAAGGCCAAATTTCCCCTAACTGCCTTCAAGTCATTTTCCCTATTAGAGCGTTTGCCTGCCACCCCCCTGCTGGCAAGGCTGCAGTCACATCAGAAAGTAGAGCGTGATGCACATAGGAAGGTCTGAGATATTCCTCTTTAGATACAATACCTATATATTTAATATATAGCAATTAACTTCTGGTCAGGAGTCTGCAGGCAGCAAGCTGCCCCAAGCAGATAGGAGGGGAGGGGGCCCAGAGCTGGGACAGGCACAAAAGACAGGTCCAACAACAATGCCTGCTGTCAGCAGCTGAATTATTTTTATACAGGAATTTTTATCTCTATTGTACAAACAAGTACGTGTCTGTGCAGACTTGTTAAGCAATCCACTTGTATGTAGAATAAGATTTTTTTTCTTTCTTGCTACCAGTCACACAGCTCCAAGATCAGAAGAAATACATAGTCTTTGAAGCTGCTCAAATGTTTTAGTTAAAAGGACAGCAGTTGTTTTCAAAGATCCAAGAGTATCTTTATCAGAATTAAATTTTTCCTTATTGATTTTTCCCCTTAACATAACAAAAACATAACATGAGAAGGTTACGATTTATTATTAAAATTTTTTCTCAGGCTTTAAATCATTCTTCAGTAGCCAATGTTCACTTTTAAATGTAAAAGAATAATTTTTTTAATCTGAGGACGGGACGGAACAGGAGAGAGAAGAATCATGAGATTTAAATTTAACGTTGGTTAGTGTTTTAACTGAACTCACCACCTTGGGGCGGGGGCCAAGATGAGCAGTCAGAGCCTCACTGTGGGCTGCCCCTTAGGTGGAAACAGATCGTGATATCATGGTGTCGCCTGAGCAGGTGAAGAGAAATGTTTCGTTTTGTTTGTTTGTTCGTTCTTTGGCCCAAAGAGAAACTCCATATTTGAAACGTGAAAGATCAGACATGGCAGATAGTGCCTCGTGCTCTGGCTAAGGTAAGAATCCAAGCTACGTTTTATTTCCCTAAAAATTAACAGATCTGATTTCTTTTTGCAATTTTTATGCATCAATACATATCAAGAAAATGAACAACTGATGAATATAAATTTAAATGCCCCAATGCTTTAGCAGAAGGCTTCCTTGTGTTTTTTAGAAAGTTCAAAAAGAAAATAGAAGGGTGGGGGTCGGACACAACAGCACCTGTGTTCTTTTCAAAAGCACCTTTGCAGGTTTCACAATAATTCCATTCTTCATTTTAATGGGATTTTTTAATCAGTGGACTCACCTCTATCTAAAACTAAGATCAAATTGTAGGTGTAATTGTTCATTGCCAATGCTAACAAGAGGGAAGATACAAACAGAAACTCATTGTGAGTGACCAAAGGTCCCCAGGTATCCCCTTCATCAACATGCCTGCTCCAGGTTCCCCCAGGGAATTCCCTGGCGGCCAGATTCAACTCTGCATAACAGGCTGCCAGCCCTATCTGGCAAAGGGTGTGCAGGGCACCTTCTTGCCTCCTTTACAGGAAGTTTAAACCTGATCATCTCACCTTTAGTGGATATAATTTGTTGTTGAGCACTCTAAGAACTTGGTATTTTATCTTTCTAAAGAGACCAAAAAGGAAAAAGGAAGGCAGGAGAGGGAGTGAGCCTGGTCCTTGTGCTCAGCACATCAGCTCAGAGCAGCAACCTGTTCAGGTAGAGCTTCCAGCGGCATTGCATCAGATCCGCTCCGATAGGTCTCTAGGGTGAGCCCAGAGATGAAACACTCCGGTTCCCTGTCTGCAAACTTCTCATTCGCCAGTTCTTGGCAGCTTATTTTTCCAAGTGTTTTGTTTCAGGAAACGTGTGTATTTTTCTTTGTACGTTTTGTGGATTTACCACAACTGGTTCTGACAGCTGTTGATTCTGTTAAATGAACACATTACAAAAATCCTCTTTAAAATCTCGAGCAAGAGTGAGCTCAAAAATAATGGTAAAATATTTTAAGGGAGTTCCAGTTGAGAGTTGCTTTCAAAAAAATACAAATGAAGGCACAGAAGTCCGGCAAGTCAGCACTCGATTTAAACTGGATGTGTGTGCATGTGCCTGTGTGTGTGTTTAATGGAGTTAAGAGGGGCGCTGCAAATCACCACAAATATTTACACTGTACACCCTTTGTTCAAATCACATACTTTTAACAGAAAAAGCTGGAACTGTGGCTATTTAAAATTTTAAATATTCAAACGCCTGTAATTAACCATATGAAACAAATTATGTTGCATTTCTCCACACAAGCACACGTTAAAAAAAAAAAAAAAAAAAACCCTGGTGGTGGGCTGGGAGGTGGCAGAGTTGGGGAGACAAGTCCAAGAGGAGGAAAGGATGATGTTTTCATTTTGCTATAGATCAAAGAACAAGAATGGAAACGGTGGCATATAGAGCATTTTCACATCGCTGTCTTTCACACTGGCTATCTAAGTTTACACAATTCCCCAGACTAGCTGCATATTAAAGCTGGCTGTGTACAGCTTTATTATGGTTCGGTGGTGGAAGCAGCATTAATATTCCAGCTCCGCATCTGACAGGGCATTTACATGCGCCCATCTGAGCGGCACCTGAGAGCCCCTCAAAGGTGCAGTAACTGTGTGCCTATTGTAAAGGCAAATGAAGCCCACCTATTCCCTGCTGGGGTCAGAAGTGACCTCACCACCCCCCACGGCCTCAAACCCTTCCCTTGCCAACCTAACTCCATGCCATCGCAGAATGACGAATGAGCTCAGAAATAGACCCCAAGTTCCGAACCCTGCTAAGAACAGCAAAGCCTTTGCTGAAATGTTTTAAAAATGCATAGGGAGTGCAGCTGGCCAGTAAAAACGCAGGAAGACAAATTCCAGTGAACCCAATATGGACTACGTTACATTCTAAAACTGATTAGAAATACAGTCTGATGTTTACTGGCTTCAAATTGAGTTTGGCATCAAGCATACTGGCTTTAATAATGCTGGCATTTTTTTATGATTATTATTTTAAATCTGCCTCTGGTCTCTAGGAGCACATGCGGAGAGCTGGAGCATTCTTATTCGTCAGGTTACATTTCCTGGAAATTAAGTTTGTGACAGAAAATGACTCTAGTAGCAATAATATGGTTCGTGCTCAAATTAATTAGGTCATTGTTGTAAAAACTACATGGCAAATTACAAAGGTAAATTTACTGATATTGGCCAGAGCGCTATACCCTGGAAGGAAAGGGGAGAAGCAGCTGGGTGGGGGTTGCTGCGGATCCACCTGGGTAGGAGGAAAGAACAGAGGAGTGAGGGATACGATGGCCAGTTTTCTATTTGTATTACAAATAAAAATACTAGTCATTATCCATTAAATTATATAGTCTGAACATATTTTATGAACTTTATTAATGTCCTCCAAATTGACACATAAAATAAAAACCCGCTTGATTTGAGATGTTAAAAATGGGCACTAAGTTTAAAAAAAAAAAATTTTTTTAATCCTTGTAATAACAACAGTGCTGACATAACCATGACCCAAATGAAATCTGAACAAGCAGAAAGGTACTAAAGATCCTTGGTGATTAAATCTCCTGCTAAAAAAGTGGCAAGGTGCCAGGCTGGGTCCAGCTTGGTGCTAAGTGCTTTTTATTGCACAAAGCTGGTACTACTGTCTGTAAAAACAGACTTGGGCTTGGGGTAAATTTTGTCAAATGATTTCTTTGTGCAATAAAGGGAGTGAACAGACCAACCACAGTAGATTAAATTAACATCAAATGACACAATCTTGTTGCATCTCCCTCGCTGCGCTACTTCAGTTAAATTTCAGATTTTCCCCCAAAGAAAAGCCAAACTTTCTTCCTTTCTCCCTGACTAATGTGGGAAGCTACCATTCATCTATTCTCCTTTTATTAAACACTTTCACGAAGAAATCATGAAATTCCGAAAAACGCTTCCCTAGGATTTGCATGTTTGTTGTGTACTCCAATTAGTCCTCCCACATTAGTCAAACTACGTTGACACTGCAGTGTGAAATTAATGATTTTCCAGGACTCTAAAAATGCGTCCTTAATATGCGTCCAACTCGCCTCTTCCCTGAGCTTAAGGTTTGCTGTCCTGACGTGGCCTGTCCGTTTCTACACCCAGATGCATTTTTCCAGCCCATGGGCAGCTCCATCACTAAATGCCACATTCACCAGGAGAAAGGTGTGCAAAACAGATTTCAGATCCTTTAAATTAAAAGTCACAACTTGCAACACAACAAGGAAAGGGGTGATTTAAGAAATTACAGCACTGTTTTTTTTTAAGTTTTCCCTGAATAAACACAGAGAATGGGAGGGAAACTTTCTCCCTCTGCTCCTGTTCTTGAAGTGAATACATATTTGTGTTTCCAATAAAAGGCCATTTTTACATTAACTGTCTGTAACAGCAGGAGACAGAAAAACTAACACAATCGCCACATCATACACAGGACGATCTTCATATCACGTGGCCCTATTCTCAAAACGATTATTTATAAAAGACAACTAGGAAAATACACAATGCGTCTTTTCTGTGTCACGGAAAGGATACTGTCTGAAGAAGTTGGGATCTTGGGGATCTTCCACCTTTTAGATTTTTTTTTTTCTTTTTGGCTTTCCGAAGTAAATTTAGCAGCCATGTGGGCCACTGTGTTTAATTAAGCTTTCAAAAGTCCTCTGACAATGCCAACAATTGTAAGGCACTTCTGCAGCTCAATCATGCAATCACTGTGACAGTTCTATTTACAATTTGTCTTAGAAAGAGTTTCTCTGACATTGCACTTTGACAAAACATCCAAGCTGCCAGTTCACAACCTTTCTCTGTCTTATTTACAAATACAGCTTGTACATAGGACTCCTAGTCTCCTGAACATGAGTCTTTGGGTAGTGGTCTCACAAACACAGGCTGCTAATGAAAATCCTAGGAATTTACTAGGAAACAATGTTCTCTGGTCCGTGGGTTCTGAAGGTGAATAAAATGTTAATCAGTATATCTGGGGG
>VMDR010008714.1:0-35720 GCA_007922815.1 Macrotus californicus | reverse complement strand
TCTCGTGACTGGGATGCTAACTGGGATCACCGCGCGATTTCTCCAGATCCTTACAACGTGGCCTGAACGCAGGGGTCAGTGGCACTGGATCCGTGCTGCACATTAGCACTGTCTTGGGAAATAAACCCCAACAACAACAACGAGCTTTAAAGTCCAGCCTTTACCGCAGTGATTTCCAAACTTGGCTGTACACTGGAAGAGCATGATTTTTCAAAGGCAGTGGTACCTGACTCTTATATTTAGATATTTGGACATGCTTAGTTTGGGTTCTGCCTGGGCGTGAGCATTTTTTAAAACTCTCCATGGCAGGCCGAGGTTGATGTCACTGCTCTAGGTGAAGTAACTCAGATTTTCTGGAGGTGATCACTGTCCCATTTTCAAAGCTCCTCAGAGTATCTTGGTGTAGCCAGGGCTGAGAACCACAGGAGGACACCTGGGAGATTAGTACCCACCTGCAAGAGGAAGCCAGTGGCTGCACTGGCCCTCTCAAGATTATACATCCAGTAGGTGGTGGGGCCATTATCCCAACCCAGGCCTTCTTTCTCACTAACATATCTTCTCTGAAGGAGGCAGAAGTTAGCTAATTGACACCTATTTCACCTGGGAGGGGACCAGAGGAGGTATTTTCCTCCTCTCATCCCAGGAATTCTGAAAAAAATTGGACAGTTACGTTCAGATTGTTCTGTTCTGTTACATTCAGGATGTTCTCTCAGTGGTGACATCCTTTCAAATCAAGGTATGGTCCATGGAGCAACAACTTCAACACCAGGATCTCAGAACCCACCCTAGACTTCCTAAGGCAGAATCTGAATTGTAGGAAGATCTCAGAGTGTTTTCAAGGCAAAGCAAGGCCTGAGGAGCCCAAGACCATGCCGCAGTGTATGGTGCAGTAACGGACGGGCTGGCTAAGTCTTGGACTTGTTGGGTCATGCGGGCTCTGTCACAACTATTCCTTCTGACTCTGCAGCACAAAACGAGCCACAGGCTGTAGGTAAATGAGGAAGGGCAGACCACGATGTTTACCGAAGTGGGGAGGAGGCAGATTCGACCCGTGAGGGCCACAGTTTGCTGACCTCTTCACTAATGCGATGAAGCAGGACTGAGAGAAAACAATGTAAGCACACAGAATTGAGAGATGAAAATTTGGATCGTGGCTCTGGTACCTCCCAGCTTCGTGACCTTGAACAAAGTACTTAATTCCCCTGGGCCTTGTGTAAATTGTATAAAGAAAACCCCACCACTGGGAGTTGAAAATGGTTTGGGAAGAGAGCACGTTACATGTCTGGCATGCAGAAGGCACTCTGCGAATGTCGGTTTCCCTTCTTCCTTCCAACTCTCTCTGCGCACAGGCTCAATGCATCTGTCAGCGTTTCCACAGGGCACCGAAACACAGACAAGCCAGGCACCATTCTGTGCAAAATAGCATTTTAATCTGGCTTTGGAAAGTTCTCTTATTTGTATTTGATTGTGGGGAAGTCTAATCACCTAAAAATCTCTAACATATCTCATCAAATAATGGTGCCAAAGTACAAAATTCCAGCCCGCGGCAAGCGAGAAATTCATCGGCACTACCCCTCCCCACCCTGTCTTTTCTCCCCCCTCTTTCTCTGCGTCTCATTCTCTCCAGAAGATGAAACGTGCCTGCCCCAAGCAACCTGCTTCTCTAAGTTCAGGTCTGTCTGGCTCATAACTTCCCCATGGGAGAGGAGAAATTAGAAAGTGAAATGATTTTGCTTAAAAGACCTGAGTTAGGGCTGGGGAAAAAGGGCAGGGGCTCCGGTTTAAGAATGAGATTTTTCAAATACTTTTAACAGAATAATTCCACAGGAGAGAAGAATGTCCACATGGGGCTTACGTCACACAAGGACTGTCTATGATGGCACATGACCCCAGGCTAATTATAAAATAAGAGTCCATGCAGGAAACTGACTAGTATTATTTTCCAAGCAGCTTGGAAATCAGCAAGAAAACAGAATTCTTATTTTAGTTGTCAAAAAATCAGGAGCAGGAATCTGAGGGACATGAGGAGGGGCACAGAAATAAAACCCAGATGACACCAGGAGAGCGGTAAGATGAGGCAGGATCACATCATCTCAGAGGCTTCCTCGGTGCTGTGCGGAGAACCTCTACACAGAGTCCCAGAAAGACAGCCTGCGGATGACGCTGTTTGGTTACAGAGAGCTTACATTTTGTGGAACACCCAATTTCCTACAGAGCCACTCCAGTACAAGGGATCCCGGGATTCCCACTTAAGGTAATAATGTTATTTCCTTCATCGTGCCCTTCTCTCTAACTCATGCCCACCGAAGTGACCAAGAAAATGTAATAGAGACCGTGGATCCCGGGAAGAGTACTTACTCATATTTTGGAAATTTTGGAAAGTAGGCAAATTGGTTAAGTGAGTGGCAAACTCTTACATCGTACCATATACAAACTGCAGACATGGATGCAAATGACTAGCAGAATTCTAAGTTAGAATAGGTGTGAATGGGGGTCAAGAGTGAGCTATAAGAGAGAAGAAAATTGACCTTGATTCGAGAAGCGTTGAAAGTTATGGGTCACACCCTAAGTTATACTTGGCCCGATGCCTTCCTGGGGGTCGAGCGGAGAAGGTGGGGAAGAAGTGTGTGCCACCTACATTTAGGTGGCACATAACACAGAGGCTCTTTGGAATGGGTCTGATGTTTCCTTCTGCTCTTGTAGGTAAAAGTAAACCAAGAAAAACCACCAGAGGAAACGATTTAGGGGGTTAAAAGAAAGAGAACAAAGGTAAGGAATTGGGGTAAATATGAACTTTGTCATTCATATTTCCAGTGAGATTCCAGATGACATTGTAGGAAGAAAATGATAGGAAAAAAAAAAATCCCGTATCAGGAAAATGTGGCTTTGGATGATAAACCCACATTTTAAAAAAACACTGTGGAGATGGTCACTGGCAAGTTGGACAATGAAGGAAACTGAGAGTTGATAAAAACTGAGCACAAAACATGGTCCCAGGATGCGGAGGGAGAAGATGAAGATAATACAAGCATGAGCAAAATGCCTGGAGACAGGAAATGGTCTGGGAGATATGTGTAGCACAAGAGGGTGACGTCGGCACAAAGGCAAGGAGGATCAAAGAAATCACTGAGTAAAGGTTGCCACAGGTGAAGAAAAGTCTGCTTGTCAAATATCAGATGTCATCAATAATAATAAAAAAGTCTTGCTTTTCCACAGAGAAGAAGGTGCTGAGAGAGGAAAAAACACATCAGGATAAAACCCAGTTTCCTCTTTGCTGTACTAAACACTAAACTCCATCAGAGTTTGAAGGAGAGATTAGCATACCTCTTGAGGGGAAAGAATTCTATACTCATCCAAGCTGTAATTTATGAATGAAATCCCAAAGTTATTCTCAGAATGGCAAGGAATCTCATACTTTCTGATTGTTACCCAGTAAATAATTGAGTCATTTAAAAAAATTCAACAACTCACTCAGGAAAAATGAAGATATGGTATACAAGCAGAGCCAAAATGAGTAGAAAACAGATCGTGAAGAGCTGGAGCTATTTCCTGACTCGAAAACTTGGGTCCTGCATACAAACACCCGCACACGGATGTGTACAGCAGCTTTATTCATAGCTGTCCAACGTGGGAGCAACCAGAGTCCATCAGCAGGTGCCCTGATAAAGGAGCTGTGGTCCATCCACACAATGGAAGGTTACTTCATGCTGAAGAGTAACGCACTATCAAACCATGAGCAGACATGGAGGAAACCTAAATGCATAAGTGAACAGGGACAACGCTAAAAGGCTGCACACATGGTTCCAACTCTGAGACATACTGGAGAAGGCAAAACTATGGAGACAATACAAAGACCAGCAGTTGCCACAGGGTAAAGGAAAGGGAGGGACAAACAGGCAGAGCCCAGAGGACATTCGGGGCAGTAACACTGCTCTGTACGGTATTATAACGGTGGACACATGTATCATTACACATTTATCCAAACCCATAAAATGCACAAAAGTGACCTTGAACTTAAACTATAGACTTTGGATGATGGTGATGTGTCAGTGCAGGCTCGTCAAGGCCAACACACGCACACCAGTCTGGTGGGGATGTCCACAGAGGGAGAAGCTGGGTGTGTGGGGGTCATGGGTGGGAGACCTCTGCATTTTTCACTCAGTTCTGCTGCGACCCTGAAACTGATCTAAAAAGCAAAGTCTATTTTTAAAAACTTCAAGCATCAGCAAGTGAGCAGGAAAAGCATTTTGAAGAGTGGGAAGTATTTCCAAGAGCCTCTGCATTTTATAACATTAGTGGCTATTTTGCTAAGATCTCCAACTCAGAGCCCAGTCAACATAGGTGCCTTGGCTTTCTCAGCTTACCAATGTCAGGTATATAACCTCAAGTATGTCATTGAACTTGTGTCTTCTTTCCTTCACTGGACTGCTGTAATGACTAAAGAGTGCATACCCTGAGAGAATGGGTCAATAAAGAGCAGTGAGTGTGATGTTGTCATCACTGGATATGTCTCAGGGCATCCAATAATGATGGGTGGTAGGGAAACGTGTAAAAAAAGGGAAGGGCCACGGTGTTTCACGCCGGCCACACACAGGTACAGACAGAGACACACACCCCTGCCCTGCGGCCGGCTCGTGAAAAATGCAGGGCATTTATGGAAAGGCCTTCCCACAGAAAACGTCTCAGATGGCAGATCTGACGGGAAAGCTGATGGTTCAGAACGAGAACCATGGCACTTTAGTCCTGTTCTCCCGAGCTGTTCATTCATTCGTCAGTTTGTGCAAGAAAACAAAGAAATCAATGAGAAAAGAGAGAAAAAAGAAAGAAGGAGAAAGAACAGGTTAGGGATGTTTGTGCACGAATAACAAAGGGGAGCTTCGTAGGCGCAGGAAATGACTGCAGGCACAGAAAGCTGGTTACCTGCGAAAATGGACTGTTTGTCCCTTTGTTAACCCTTCTGTTGCTGTAGCAAATTTTTGTGTTGAGGTGTTGGGTTTTTTATTAAACAACTTCAAAAATATTTACTGATTATCATGCTTCAGAACGTGCATTTCTTAAATAATTTTTAAACGGTGCTTTAAATACTGTGCTTTTTAAAATCAGGAAATCTAAAAAAGAAACAGGAGAGGAAGAAGAAAGAGGAGAAGAAACTTACAGAAACAGACCACAGATTGGCGGTTACCAGGGGAACGGGTGGAGGTGGTCAAACAGTAGAGGCTTCCAGTTACTAGATGAATGAATCCAGGGTACCTACTCCCCCCGCATGGTGGCTACAGTTAACAGTTCTGTCCCGTGTACTTGCAAGCTGCTGAGAGAGTAGATTTTGAAAGTTCCCACCAGACACGTACAAAGGTAACTAAGTACTTGAGGCGATGTACGAGTTAACTAACCTTTTGGTGGTAATCATTTTGCAATATATCCATGTACCAAATCATCGCATTGTATAACCTCAAACTTAGACAATGTACATATCAGTCATATCTCAAAAAGCTGGAAAAAAATGAAAAACGATGCAGTAAAATAAAATCAGAACTATTGTTTGACAACTTTGCTATTTACACTTCTCTGTGACCTGTGCCAGCCCAGCCTGGTCTTCCGCGTAGGCGTCCACTTCCCGGCGCGGTCCTCGGGGAGCCTCGGCCCAGCCCAAACACCTGTGTGACCCAGGCCCTGACATGGGTACAGGCGTCACTGCCCTGAATGCAGTGCAGCAGAAGGAATGACGGAGCTTGCATTAAGCTTTCTTTCTACTCGGAGGAGAAAGACAATGACAAAGGATTCGGATAATTTCAAATAGATTGAAGCTCACTCTTTTTAGTTATTGATGTAAGTATTTAGCACCCCAAATTTGCTCTGAGTGTTGTTTTCGCTTTATTCATAACCTCTAATGTGGGGTGTTGTTATTAACATTTCTGTAAATGTCCTGATGTATTTAATAGAAGTTTTAACACAGAGTTCTTTTAAAAATTATTTGTAATTTCCAGGTATATTATTTGAATTTCCAGATGTTATGTTAATTTTCCAAGGATTCCTCTTTTGATTTTTTTCTACTTCAATATTGAAATTTTAGTTCTGTTGAGTTATATACTGTTTGTGACTTTTGACTTTTGGGACTTGATGCTTTATCTGCGGTCTAATACATGGTCAGTTCTTATGACTGTGACTGTTTCACTGACTCTGGCGTTTTTGTGTTTTTCTTGCTTAGAGATCAATGCATACTGTTTAAGTAATGTAGGTTTCTATATCCTTACATGTGTTTAACCTGCTTACACTGCCATGGACAGAGGAAGGTGAGTTACATTCTCCATCTAATGATGTGGGTCTGCCCATCACTTCCTGTGTTTCTTACAGACTTTGCTTTATGAAGGTTAATGCTTTGTTCTTTGGTATATGGATATCCAGAAATGTTAAATTTGTGGATGGATTACAACTTTTGGCCATTCTAAAGTGCTCTTACTTTTTTCATTTAATGGTTTTGGTTTGGATTTAAACCTATGAGACACTAAGATCTGGGTCTTTTCTCTCCTTTGTCTGCATCTGTCCCCTACACACCTCCGCCTCGTCTTTGCAACTTTGCCCTTCCACATTCACTTCTTTGGCGTGTCTCTGACGTATGAGCAGCTCCCCATGTTGCTTTGTGATTCTTCTTATTTAAGAGAGGCCTTCTTAAATAATGTGCCCTACTTCACATTTTTTTCCTTTTATTTTTTTTTCATTATTTTATCCTCCAAAAGTGGTATCTTCCTGTTTTGTTACGTGTGTTTCTTTCTGGTTATTTGAAAAGTTTGTAGCAGCCATATTTAAATTTTATATTATTATTTATTTTTCTATTTCTGTAAATAGTAGCTACAGATTCTCTATTAATAAGCAACGGCAGAATTAGTCTACATTTGCTTCCTCACCCATTCCTAAAACAAAATGCATGAGCTGGCAATATTGCAGTTAAAAATTCCCTCTGAGAATTTTTTTCTGTTCATTTCTTTCACTCACCCTCCCGACCCCCCTGCCCTCTGACCCCTACCAGGCTGTTCTCTGTGTCTATTCCATTTGTTGGCTTGTTTGTTCACTAGGTTCCACACATAAGTGAGATCATATGGTATCTGTGTTTCTCTGACTGGCTTATTTCCATCCATGCTGTCTCAAAGGGTAAGATTTCCTTCTTTACAGCTGAGTAGTATTCCTCTGGGTAAAAGGACCACAGCTTTTTTAACCACTCATCTACTGATGGGTGCCTGGGCTGCCTCCAGATCTCAGTGACTGTAAACAGAGCTGTAGTGAACATGGGAACATATTTACTTAATTCTCTGCATGTCTGCTCCCTTCCAAAAAGACACTCCCTAACAATCAAGGAGATGGAAAGAATCTGGCCCCGATGTTCTGTGTTTGAGAGTCCCACCGTCCTGTGTCCCAGGCCTGGCTGTCTCCCTCTCTGACGGAGATCTGCGTGAACCCCGGGGAATTGTTCGGGGATGGCTTTCAGCAGTGCGCACACCAGCTGTGTTTGCAACCACAAAGCTGTCTCTGGGCTGTCCACGTGCCCAGCTGAGAAGTCCACTGGCCCATTCCCTAAGCTTGTAAGGATGGCTTTTTACAGGACCACGTTAGCATGTCTTCAAAATATTTCTTTGGAAGCTTATTCCTAGCTCAGTGGACACACTGACTATTTCTTTGGCAGTCACATGTGGTGTGGTTTAAAGCAGACATTTCTTCCTTCTATATGACTCGGCCATATTTTGTTCCTTTCTTTAGGGAAAATGTGTAAACACTGTGCCCTTGAAAGGGTATCTCCCATTTCTCCTAGGCACACTTCTGGGCACATCCTCATTCTATAAAGAAGGATATACATGTCTCTAGGGATACAAATTTGATATTGATTATACTCTTATTTTTGACCAAATTTTATTACCACCCAACTATATATATCTACCAAAACATATTTCTATGCTCTAAGATATAATCAACTTATTTCAAATAGCTATCAATAAAACATAATTCCAACACAATTAGAAGCCTAAAATTGAAGGTTCCCAGAATTTACGCTGCTTTAGGCATACCTGTATAAGTGACCAATCTTTCCTAACAAAGGTTTTTTAAAGGCCTGTTCAGGAGGCAGAATCGCGAACGGAAATGCACTGCTCCAAACAGCGCTTGTGATGTCAAAGCAGCCAAAGCTCCCTTTCGCGTGTGGATGTCAGAGACAGGACAGACGGTTCACGCCACTCCTTTCCAACACTCCCCACCCACAGGACGTTATCTTTGACAATGATGGGCACTAATATAATCAATTTTACCTCTGCCTATCATGTAAACATTCCCTTTGACAAGAAACTAAAATTCAGCTGGAGCAACACAGAAAAAGCCAATTCTAGGTCTTCTTAAGAAGTCAAAAGAATGGTGAAAATGAGTGGCTATTAATGTAATTATTTATGGGCTGTGCAGGCATCAGCTTGTACAAAAAAGGTTATTTATATGTCTTATCAGGAGTATTGCAGCTCTTGGTGAACAGCTTCTGTGCTGATAAAGAACCATGTCTGTTAAGAGACTCTTTGACAGAACTGTAAAATGTTAGATCACGTAGGAATACTAGAGATCATTTGAAATGGATCAGTTCATTGCAAGAAACAGATGGCATGTCCAAAGTAGGCTCATTCCAGCAGTTTTTAGAAGGCACTAATTATGAAGGCATGGGAAATATGTAGGGAAATGATAAAGGATGATGCAATACCTTGGGGTTAGTAATAGTGAGATGCACTTAACTACCACTCAGCCCGAAGGAACCAGGGGAAGAGGTAGATCTCCGCACGGAAAGAAAGACTTCCATGGAGGGCACCAACCTGAGAAGAGTAGTGAACTCAGTGGGGAGGAGGGTGAGCTTGGGGGCTGGAGGGAAGCAAGCAAGAAGGAAAGAAAAAATGCTCAACATCACTACTCATTAGGGAAAGGCAAGTTAAAACCGTAGTGATATACCACTGTGCACTTACGACAATGACTAGAACTGAAAAGACTAGTTATACCAAGCATCGGCAAGAATGTGAAAGGACTAGAACTCTCATTTCACTCCTAGGTGTCTTTTCCTAAGAGAAATGAAAGAGTCTGTCCACACGGGCTGAAACGAATGTATACAACAGCTTTATTTGTGATGGCCCAGACTAAAAGCCACCCAAAAGTCCATGACAAGGAGTAGTAAACAAGAGCCGTATAATAAAGTGCTACTAGCAATGAAACACAATGAACTACTGATACATACAACATAAATGAATCTTAAAGTAATTAACCCGAGTGAAACAAAACAGTTTACACAGTTTATGAGTTTATTCATATAAAGTCCCAGGAAATGCAAACCAATCTACAATGACCTTAGAAAGTAAATCATTGAGCCCTGGCTGGTGTGGCTCATTGGATTGAACACCAGCCTGTGAACCAAAGGGTCGCCAGTTCAATTCCCAGTCAGGGCATTTGTCTGGGTTGTGGGTCAGGTCCCCAGTAGGCGGCACATGAGAAGCACCCACACATTGATGTTTCTCTCCTTCTATCTCCTTCCCCTCCCCTCTGTCTAAAGATAAATAAATAAAATCTTAAAAGAAAAGAAAAGAAAGTAAATCATTGATTTCTGGAGAATTGGGTTGCTTAGGTATGGCCGGTAGAGATAGATTCCAAGAGGGCAAAAGGGAACTTGGGCGCTCATAGGCAGACCAGCTGTATGGTAGCGGCGGTTTTGTGAGTGCACATACTATATGTCAAAACTATCGAAGTGTATACTTTATACCTGTGCAGTTGATTGTACACAATTATACCTCAATAAGCATGTCTTTAAAAACTCTATTAAGAACTGAAGAGACAATGACACACAAGGAGAAGATATCTCAAATATCTGCCAGAGGATTTGTATCCAGAATATATGTAGCTTAAAAATCTCCTACCTTTAAAAAAAGTTAAAGAACACTTTAAATGGGACAAACCTTGAACAGATACTCCACAAAAGAAGATATATAAATGGCCAATGCTACGCATATGAAGAGATGCTCAAGATGTTCATCACCATGGAAGTGCAAACTGAACACATACTAGATGTGACTGTGTGCCCCTGCAATAAGAACACGGCCAATCCGAAGTCGGCGAAGGTGTGGAGGTGCTGGACTTCTCACGCATTGCTGGTAGGAGTGTGCAACGGTAGGAATTTGTACAAAAATGATTGGAAATTTCTAATAAAATTAACTTAACATCTACATTATGACTGTTCAATGCGTTCCTAGGAATCTACTTTAAAGAGGTAAAAATATTTGCACAAAAAGTTTTTTTCAAGGATGCTTACAGTAGGATTTTTGTTGTTTTCCATTACAAATGTAAAATGTTTGTTTTCTTAACATGAACATCTGCGTAGTTAGTATACTTGAGAAAATTTGGAAATTTTTCATTTTTTTAAAAAAATTGAGATATAATGACATATGATATTCTATTAGTCTCAAGTGTACAAGATGATGTTTGGATAATTGTGTAAATTGCAAAATGACCATCACAATAAGTCTAGTTAACATCCATTACAATTATAATTTTTTCTTATGATGGGCATTTTTAAAGTTTAGCAACTTTCAAATACACAATACAGTATTATTAACTATGGTTACTACATCAGCTTACATTTCCATGACATTTAGTTTGTACCTGGAAGTCTGTATCTTCACCCATTTTCTCCACTCCAACCCTTGCTTATTCACTGTGTATAATAAGTTTGAGTTTTTGTTTTTCATTTTTCAGATTCCACATATAAGTGAGATCATATGGTATTTGTTTTTCTCTATCTGATTTATTTCACTGAGCATAATGTCCTAAAGGTCCATGTATGTTGTCAAAAATGATGAGATTTTCTTTTTTATGGCTGAATGATATTCCATTCCTAGCAGTTTTATTCAAATACTCTGGGGCAGGAAACAACCCAAATGTCCCTCTGTAGGAGACTGAATAAATAAGTTGCAATATATTCATACAATGAAATATTACTCAGTGATAAACAGGAATATACTACTGAAATATGCAAAACATCAATGAATCTAAAACTATGATGAGCAAAAGGAGCCATGCAGATGGTACTTCCTGTGTGATCCCATTTAAATGAGGTACGAGAAAAGGCAAAACTCACATGTGGTGTTGGAATTTAAACATGTCTGCTTCTAGGGAGCGTGGGGCAGGAGCAACCCAGGAATTTTGAAGGTGATGTCATAAATATTCCGTATCTTGTTTGAGGTAGTGTTGCGCATGTGTATTCAACTGTTAAAATGCACCAAACTGTATATAAATTAGAACTTCATTTAAATAAAGAAGAAAACACAGTGAGTTAAGTTCCAAATTATAATAATGCAAAAGCACATCCTCAGAGAAAAATGTGTCTTCAGATGAAATGGCCCACTGAGAACCCAGAACAATGGATCTAACCCCAGCCAAACAATCCTTCACACAATCCTTCAAACACACCATGGCTCTTTAACATATGAAGTAACTCAAAACTGTTTTTCTTTCCCATAGTCCTTATTGGGGAATTGACTGAAAACATGCTTTAGCAAGATAAGAAAATAAGGAAAGAAAAAACATAATGTAAAAAATAACAGAGTCTCCAAAATGAAAGGGGAGTGATGAAAGTAAGACCCCAAATTAATAATTTTACAGACATGTAGGGAGTAATTTGTACAGTTTGGACGATGAGGACAGAGAAGTCCAAAAGGGGGATTTCTGAGAAATAGGTGGATTCTAGAGACATATAATGCAGAACAGCTTAAGGGGGCGATAAATGTCAACTGTGTACGAAAAAAAATTAAGGCAACCAATCTCATAAGGAAGGCAGCCCCGATAAACCCAAATAAAGACATCCAGAATGGAGGCTTTCTGGTAGGGTGTGTGGATTCCTTTAAATATAGATTCAACAATAAACAACTGTAGCAATTCTTCATGCCATTTAAAATAATTTCCCCATAATTTCAGAAGGATCTTCTAGAATCCAATATTTCTAGTGTCAAAACATATTACTGAAACTCAGCAAATACTTCCATTTCAAACCCACTTCTTTTCTATTTAATTCATGGAAAAATAAACTCCGTGCCTCCTATCAAAAACATTACACCGAATAAAGTACCATTCTGTTGCTCTGAAAGTTACTCTCACACTATTTACCTAACCACAAACCCTTCTGGGTACGCACAGAGAGCTCCTGGAGTCACGTCTCCCTGATACCCACTGCATTTCTCAACGGTGGCCTTTGGGTCGCCTCCTTAAACTCTCACCCTCATGCATTTGTATAATGATGGAATGTTAACCAGGTGAATGGGTCTTCTACAAAGACAATGAAGAAGAAAGCTTTAATCAAGGAGTCTTCACAAAAGCATGAGAAAGGTGTTAGAGCTGAAGGCTACCACTGAGGGGCGATGTCCTTTCAGCCCAGAAACTTCAGAAGTCAATCTGCACACAGCGGAGGTGTGGGACTGACAGGCGCTCACCTGCCTTACTGCTACCGCTCAGCGTTGCCCTTGAACAACGCCCTTCCTTGGGGAAAACCGATATGACCACACAACAGTAACAGCCCATGTGCCTGGTACAACAGCAACAACTGCTTAGCTGTTTCCTTCTCAATTCCAACCCAAGTCAGGAGATACAGGGAGACCTGTTTAAAGGAGCCGCACAAGGACCTCCATCAGTTATTACCCCAACAGGGATCAGAGAAAACTAAGAACAGGGTTTGGATAACACTTGAGAAAGTGAAATCCAGGAAAGGATGAAAGAGGTACCACGAAATCACAACCTTATATGCTCACTCATTCAATGCATTCTACCCTTATTTATCACCCACTAGTTTTTGAGAGTCTGTCGCTGCATTGGGTACGTAGGGTAAATAGGGTAGACCTATTTCTTGCCCACTTTAATTTAGTGGGAAAAAGAGAAAATAATCAAGTGAGTGATTGAAAATTGTGGTTAGAGCTTTAAAGGAAACAAACAGAAGTTGTGATACAAAAAAATAACAGGGTGGTCAGAGAAGGGCTACCTGGGAGAAGGGAATCATTAGAGATGAGAATTAGGGAACGAGAAGGAGTGAGCCACACCAGCGGGGTGTGGTTGAGGGCTTTCCTTGCAGAAAATGCAAAGACTCCAAGGTGGGAGGGGGTGTGGTGAATTCAAGGCCCTGACACAGGGCTGGTGTGGCTGCAGGGCAGTGAGGAAGGGAACCGGTGATGCCCCAGACCAGTGGTTGCACTCAGAGTAAACCTCCGAGCTGCACTGTCTTAATAAGAAGCGGGCCTCAGGTTCAGCATGCAACGCTGTCTTAGAGGACATTTTCCCAAAGGGTGCTGCTGAAAGATGATCCTCCAAAAGATATGTCCACCAGAACCTGAAAATGTGAGCTCATTTGAAAAAAAAAAAAGCTGGGGGGGGGGCGGTTCTTTGCAGATTAATCAAGTTAAGAGTCTCAAGAGGAAATCATTCTGGATTAGGATGGGTGGGCCTTAAACTCAATGACAAGTGTCCTCCGAAGAGAAGAGGAAAGAACCCACGAAGAAGACCAAGTAAAGAGGGAAAAGGTACAAGTTACACAGCTCCAAGCCAAGGAAAGACCTGGAACCACCAGGAGATGGGAGAAGAAAGGATTCTCCCCTATACCTTTCAGGGGGAGTGTGATCCTGCCGACACCTTGATATTGGACTTCCGACGTCCAAAACTAGGAGAAAGTGAAGTCTGGTTGTTTTACGCCACCCAGTTTGCAGCGCTTTGTTATGGCAACCTTAGGGAAAGCATATAGTTGCCAATGTTTCCTTCCCTTCCTTTTCCTCAGAATGACCTGGAAGGGGCAGGTGATATGATGGAAAGGGAGGGACAATGGGCTAGAGCAAGAGGGTTGGCTTAACCCGCCCACCCATCACAGGTCCCTGGCATGGTCCCAAAGGCGCAGCCAGGGCTGCCCAGCCCAGGATTATAACCCCTGCCCAGGGCAGCATTTCAAAGAGACACAACGGTCTCTGGCTCTTGTAGATACTTGGCTCTTGAGAGATTCTTTAGTTTTAAGGCTCTGATTTCCTGGTTTTCCCTTTGGGCCATTATTTAAACACTCCACATTAAATCCCTTGGGAAATGAGTTTTCCTTTCGCATCGTTTTATGTTGTTTTACACATCTTCCCATTCCCTGCAGGAGGCTGCCCACCTTTGACTCGGGCGGCTCCAGGCCAGACTCACCAGAAGAAGGCTTTCGGCTCAGGCTCCGAGAGCCAAGCTTTCCACTCCAGTTTCCTGAAGTGGCGTCAACCACCCAAAGGGACAGAAATTACCTTTAACGCAGCCATGAACCACTCTACTTGAAATCTTCTCATTCTAGCTGGCTGGCCTTGGAGAACCTGTGCTCCTCTAGGAACACATTAGGGAGCGCTTCCCTCTGCAGACACACAGAAAGGCCCTCAGGCACATCTCAGTGGGCCTGGACAGCTAGATTAGGGTACTGGGCCCCCCTTCCCTCTCCTCTGTACAAAAACAGGAAACAGGCCTGCATGAAGCCAGAGACAAACAAAAACCAGTTCTGTCCAGCCCCTCTGGGCACCCTGACTGGAGAATAATCTACAGCTAATTGCAATGCCATTATAATAGCATTAGCATTGCAAATAGACCAGTATTCTTAACACACCAGTGCCAGGACTCTCTGATTCAGACCAAAGAAGGAAAAAAATCCCTCCTCCTATTGTGAAGGACGTGCTTCACCTGCCCACCCCAACTCCATCCAGGACCTCCCAAAATCTGCCCCTTCCTGAGCTCTTCCCTGCTGACTCAAAATATAAGATGAGCCCCTAAAACTTTTTGGGGTGGCTCACCTCTCATGCCTGCTGGTACTTCCTTATCTGAGTGAGTACTTTCCACCTCAATACACGTCCAAGCTTTAATGAGTCTTTCTGTCTCCCTCTCTAAGTCTTTCTTGCGCAGTGACAAAAACCTGGACGTTGTGACTGGGTTCAGGTCTCCCTTGGCCTCCCCATGAGCCTCCAGCATCATCAGCACCTCAGAGAGATTGCTCGTCACTGGGGGCAGAACTGTCTTCTGCAGAACACAGTTACGGGCAGAGGGTGAGAAGCCCTGGCCCATCATCATGGCAGGAGTGGGTCTGGCCTGCCCAGCAGGGCTCGGCCTGTCTGGAAGGAGGGGTCTCTCCCTGCGAATGGGCTGCACACAGAGCCAAGAGTGGAATGCAGGAACGAGAGCAATCATCGGGGAAAGAAGGGACAGGACATCGGCGGACGTGGCTGTGCTGGGAAGCCATGACTCCAAGGCGGAGGGAGAATGAGGTGCCTGTAGGAAAAGGCTCCACGTGCAGAACATGGAGGAAGCTGTTGTCACAGCCCAGTCCCCAGTGCCAGCCTCCAAGTCATGGTGGCAAGCCAGAGAGATTCCACACACCAGAGCAGAAGCCCAGAGAGGCCTAAGGTCTTCCTGTCCTTTCCTCCTGAGCTGTTGGCTTATGTGTCCGATGACAGGGGCTCGCTCACCTACCTCTTCTGCTCCTTAAACCTTAACCGGGTCGAATGCGAGGCTGAACCAGCCGGGAGTTTGTATTCAGCGGCTGGGGCTCCTCGTACAAGGCATGTACGCAGTCCGTATCCGTCTTTGACCCCTGCAAGCCTCAGACTTCGCCAGTGCCAAATAACCCTTTCTAACTGCAAAACCATTTTTCTTTTTTGGGGGGAGGGTACTTGCAGCCCCATCCCCTCACTTGTTATCTGCCCTCTGTCCTGTTCCCTGACTGTCTCTCCTTCCCTTGTGGCACCCTGAGTCAGTCTCTGTCTACATCTCCATGGTTCTCTCCTGTAAATTCAGCTCCACCCTGGAAGGGAAGGGAGGCGAGGGGAGGGAAGAGTGAGAAAGGAAAGGAAGAAGCAAAGGAGGGAAGGGCAGAAAGAAAGAGGAAGGAAGGGGAGGAACTCACCTTTATGGCCATCTATTCTGACCTATCACTAGGACCCTGTACACGTGTGCGAACTAGGTGAAGTGACTCATCCAATGTCACACAAGGATTTGCTGTGTAGAAGCCTGCGGAAATAGTGCGTCCTGGGTAGACCTAATTTCGGTGCTCAGCCCCAACTGTGTGGCAAGGCGTGGATTTGAGCTTGGTTGCTACCAGCACTGATGGTGCTGATATTTCACTGTATGAGAATACAAAACTGCAGGAGAATCGTCTTCGGGGCCAGCTCCTCGTTATCAACACTCCTAAGAAAAATGCTGAAGGTTGCTCCCTCTTTGGAAGTGACGCTGTGAAGGACCTACAACCCCCAGAGGGGTTTGGACTCACTCCCTGATTTGAGAGCTCCACTCCGGCCAGAGCTGGTCAGACTGAGCTCCGGGGAAACTCGTCAGAGAGCAGAGTGCCCAGGCTCCTACATTTCAACCAACGATGCTTAATGGACAATTTTGGCAAATGACATGTTTCTCCCTAAAAAAAAGTTTCATTTTTCCAATTGCCTAACATAAAACGGGGGGCATTGGGCTCAGCCAGAATATTCTAAGATGTCGGATATGGAATGACAAGATAGGCCAAGCAGACTCTCTCCTGAGAGGATGAAATCGATAAAGAACAAGCTCACTCCCTGCCTCCCCCACCCCATGTTTCCATAGCATCCTGCCCGTCCCCCTACCCCCCCAAACACATGCACGGCACACCCAACCACGATCACTCATTTACCTGCCTGACCTGCCTCGATAATTCTTTTTAATTTTTTCTGCTTATATCCACACTGGAACTACACTTCCTAACCCGTTTCACCCACGTTTGACCGAGTGAATAGTGGCTGTGAAGAGAAAGAAGGCAGAAATTGTGTTTCGGGTCCTCTACACTCTCTGTACCTCCCTGCCCGCTGGATACAGGCAGCGATGAGGCCGGAAGGTGTCCCTGAACCCAAATGGGGAAAAGCTGCCTGTGTGCAGAGAGGCTCACTTCACAGCCTAGTATAAAGAATAAACATGCTTTTGTATGTACTGTCTTTCTGTTAAGGTTACTCAGCCTCCTCAGACTCGTAACAATGGAAACACGGGTGAAGGGTGAGATCTGTAATAAACTGTATTCTTTCTCACACCAACGAGGGATCATCTCCATGGAAACCAGTCACGCCGCTGGAATTCTAACCCATAACTCTGTAAATCAGCATTCACTGGTTATAACTGCGGGGAGTTCTTTGGATTCCACCTACATTTACAATAAGCCATTCAAGTGGTTTAGGTGGGGAAGTGACATGATTGGGGTCGCATTTTGGGGTGACCAAGCGTGCAAGACCAAACGCAGGGAGCCCAGGTGGAAGAGGCTGCTGTGCTGCTGGGGTCTCCATTCCCAGCTGTGGACACAGAAAGTGGCAGGTGGGGGCGGGCACTGTCAAATGCAGGTGACCAGTGAAGAGCTGGGTAAAGCCGAGGAGCCTGCTCTGGAGACTCAGTGAGCACTGAGAGGAGCAGGAAGAAAAACAAGCACATTTGTGCAAGGAAGGGAGTCAAGGAGAGGGACTTCCCAGGACTGGGCTGTACACAAGGCCAGATATTGCTTGAGGGCGAATGAGCTAAGCAGGAAAAGGTGTTCATCTGAGTCACTGAGGGAGAAGCCTGTCACGAGGCAGAAATGGACATAGCCCGAGGAGATGGAGACGGAAAATTTAGAAAATTCTCTCAGGAGGGTTGGTCGAGACAGGAGAGAGAGGGAAAGCAGTCAGAGAAAAACACGGGTTGAAGGAAGTTATTTTTGTTTTGTTTTAAACGGGAGAGGCTTGTCCAGCACTGCCGGGAGGGGACACGCAGAGAGGAGAGAGAATCTTTGTAGATCAAGTCCCTGATGAGGGAGCCGTAGGGAGCGTGGGACACAGGGCAGGTGGAAAAATTACCTGTTGGCCAAGATGAGGAACCTTTTATTGTAAAATGAAAGGGGAAGAAGAAGTACAAATGGAATTAATTTATGTTTGGCAAATTAAACACAAATGGATAATGGAAGCAAGGAAATGTAGGCTTTCTGTGGAAAAGTAATGAGAAAACATCTGTGAGGTTTATTAGGGCTTCTATTAGTTGAAGGGAAAGCAAAGTGGCCGTAGGTATGGGTGATTCAGAGAACAAATATCCATAAAAGTGATCTAGGTAGATCAAGAGTAAAATTTTAAGAAGCTGCACGATCCTATAATCTCATGGTTAATAGTATGAGATTTGAAATAATAAAATCAAGGTTTTTCGTTCCAGTTCCACTATTCAATAACTCTGAGAGCTCCTACCATTTGCCTGACCTTCCTAGGTCTCAAGTTCCCAGCCCCGACAATAGGATTCTGTACCCAAAACAATGAGCACCGGGGGCTGGACGTTACCTAGTCACCAAAATACCCTTGGCACCATCATTCTCGCCTGTCAAAAGCATTCAAGAAACTATGATGCTCATGAGACAAGCATGGAAATGCAAGAATCACAGGTAATGATGGAGAGATAAATCAGATTTCCAAAACATTCAGGAAATACACAGAGACTGCCACAATAAGGGAGTTGATGACTACGGAGGACAGATGTGAGTAGCGGATGTTCCAGAACGAAAGCTCGGACAAAGAGAGACAGAAGCTCTACTCGGAGAGGGGCACCCATTCATCTGCCACCTTTGTGAGCTTCACACAGCACACCCGGGGTTCAGGAACTGCCCCACTTTCGTTACCGAGGCAGGATCATTTTTTTAATTGCTACAATGTTGGATCTGGTTGTAGTCAGCTCAGAGGCACCTGACACAAAATTATGCTCTTGTATTTTTCAATCTTAAGGTTAAAACAGCATTGTATCTTTAACAATATTTTAATTTGTTACAAAATTGTGTCTCAGGCACATTTAACCATCACTTGTAGTTTGCACAGACAAATATACACAACAGAACAAAACACTGGCAAAATGGCAAACACTGACATTACCACTGTTACCAAAATCCCTTTTACTTCGGGCGTATTTAAGTTAATTGCATAATGATAGAGATTATAATTATCTACAGTATGCAATTACCAACACTCATTATCAATTTTAAAAGCTTAATGCTTGACTTTCTTTTCCATTAATACAAGCTGAAGCCCCGCAGTTCCCGCATTCATGTTCAGAATGAAATGTATGATTTTGCCCACTAGCTAAAACCTCAGTGCTGGTGACATTTGCATGGCAGGGGCTGATTGTACCAACTGCTGGACAACCTGGAGACACCCGCATGGAACTGAAACGGCTCCCTGAAACGCAGTCGTGATCAATGACAAGGGGCACGCACTAGAATTCATCCTGGCGGCTCTTCTCATGACGCAGATGAAGGAAAATCCTCGGAGGTGTCAGGCTGGTGAGAATGACACTGAGTCAAACCTCTCCCTCGAGACCCCCACCTCCAGGCTGAGACAGCAGACAAAGCTGGCAGATCGATGGGAACTGCCAGAGCCCCACTGCAGACCAAGCTGCTGGGGGGACACCATTCAGAGCTGGTGCCCAAGGGACACCCTGAACCACCTGCTGCCCTCACTGCCACTCTCCGAGCAAACACCAAATGTGCCAACCCAGTCACCCACAGAGCGGGAGGACCTCACGTTTCCCTTACACGGTAGATGCTTTACACATGGCTGAGGAAGAGAGACAGAGTGCTCTAGGGGGCAGGAAGTCACACGCTGGGCACCTCAGAGCTCTTGCACTTGACCTCTCTTTCCAGAAGATGAGCATGGACTTCTTACACACAGCTCAGGGCTTCGACAGGGGGGAAGCAGAAACTGGCAGTCCTCCTAAAGTGAACCCCAAACTCGGCTCATCCCTTCTATCATATTTTGTTGTTCAAAGCATTCAGCCCTGCCCAGAATCAAGTGGGTGGGGTGTAGACTCCTCGCTCAATGGAGGACGGGCACACGCAGACAGAGCTGACACACTCCCTGAGGGATCCCAGCTGCATCCCAGGGGGCCTCTGCATACCAGCTGCGGGCCTATCCACCGGTCTGCGTGCTTCCACTGAGTGATGTTGCCCCGGGCTCTGAGTGGGAACTAGAGCCCTGACGTGCACACATTTCAATAAAATTGTCCCTGCTATTGATTCTCCCTGCTCTTCAATTTTGAGAATAGCGGGTAAAGTTTGCTACTCTCCACCCAGATGATGAAAAGCGGGTCTCAGGAAAGGTGAATTGGCACAGCCTAAAGATTTATTTGTGTTCTTAGTACCTAAGATGCCCCCATGAGTGTGACACGCTGGAGGAAAACCCGCGTAATATATAAGTTCTTGTTTCTGCATTTGAAGGAAGTGTGTTCTCGCCCACGTGAAGCCCGTGACGGTCCTGCGAGGCAAAGACACAGGAAGTGCTGGCTCAGGGACGGAAACGCAGGTAAACATCCTGCTTTGTTTGTACAATAATACACGTTCTTACAGAAAATCTGGCCACACAAAATGCTTTAAGAATAGAAAAAATGGCCCCCCAAAAGCCCATCTCAGAGATAAAAGCACTGTTACTCTTACCAATTTCTCCTTAGTTACCAGCCATACAAAGCTCTTAAAGCCTCCAAGCCACATGCTGCTTCTCAGTTGTGACCCTACCATAAGGCAACATCTGGGTACAGCTTTAAGTTCCCGTCATTAAACGCTCTTCAAAAAACTCGTGAAAGCAATGTGTAAATAATAGGTTTTTACATTTGAGTACATAAATTGATACATCTTAGAACTGATGAAAGTTAGCAAGAAGTAATAAAAATTATATTAAAATTCTCTGTGTGATCACTAACAGTTACTATAGGTTTGCTGTCCTTCCTTCCAGAAATACAGGGCAAGGTATCGAAAGTGGCACACTCATAGCTATCCATAGCCTGTGTGTGTGTGCGTGTGTGTGTGTGTATTTTCTTGGCGTAGATGTATGTATGAGTTTTATATTTATGAAGTTATGATCATGGCCCACGCTGCTTTGTCATCTTCACTTCCCTTTTCCTGAACAGCGTACGAGGAACACTGCCATGCCGTGCCTTCCACAACACCGCCTCACCCAGCGTGTCTTCTGAAGCACTTCACACACTCAGCAGAGTGTAAAGATGGTGTGTTCTGTGCTCTGGTGCCCCCACCTCAGTGCCATGACCGACGGCACCAGTTCTCGTGCTCTTCGTCCGAGGGTCATCCTGGACTCTCTCTGTGCGGCAGGCCTGGCGGGCACAGAGCACACTCCTGCAGACAGGAAAGGCCCTTCAGAAGCACAGGACCCTCCCCCCTTTAAGGGACAATGGGGCAGGCAAGGGCCCCTGGACACGGCACTGACAGGGTCGGCTGCAGAAAGAAACCATCTACAGTTAAAGGGCCCCCAATCTGACTCGTCTTGGTTCTTGGAAGCCTTTCTCCGAGGTGTGTGTAGCTCTCTGACGTTTTTTAGGGCAGTTCTGGGGGAAAGGCTTTCTGGTTCCAAGTCTAGTCAGCCTGAGGCGTCATTCCCTGACCTACCAGCATTCCCTGGACTGCAGGGAAGCCTTCTCCTGTTGAAAATGGTGGGATGGGCTCTTGGCTTTCGCTCATGTAGTCAGAACCCCCACACTCTGCTATTTAAGCGTGCAGTGATCCGCTAGAAACAGTACAGACCTTTATACCAAAAAATATACTTACTGACCATAAAAAACTCGGCAGTTTGGGGAAAAAACACTGCACTCAAGTTCCATAAGACATTGCCTCCGTGCTGGTGGTCTACGGGGCACCTACAGAGAGCTGAGCTGTCTCCCGGGAGATCACCTGTCACCAAGTGTAACTAAGGGACTCACTGTCACTGAGAGAATGAGATTCCACACACTCTCATTTGGCAATGACATGACGTTAACCCTGACCTCTTCGATCTTAACGCCTCTTTCACAAGGGTAGGGTGAGGCAGAGAAGAACTTCGAGCTTCTCCTTAAAAAACAAAACACAGGAACACATAATAACCATGAACATTTAAAGATTATTCTCAACAGTGCGGTCCTTGAGATTAGTTCATTTACGTCTCACGACTGAGAGTAGGAAAACATGCCCCCTCACTCCCCAAGTTGGAGGTCAGGACTCAGAGGCTCCGACGGCTATGCAAACCTTGATCTGCTGACACCTAACTTACAGCTCATCCACTCCACCACCCGCACCTCTGCTCACAAGCAAGAAGAAGACACATCATGACAAAGGGCTGAACAAAATTTCAGGCAAAGTGGATTTATTAAGCAGCCACTTATGCCCCGGCCGCTGTGGCTCAGTTGGTTGGAGCACTGTCAGGTAACCGAAGGGTTCTGGGTTCGATCCCCGGTCTGGGTGCGTAAGGTAGGCTACCTATTGATGTTTCTCTCGCTCCCTTCCTCTCTCTGTAAACAAAAAAAAGCAATGAAAACATGTCCTCCGGTGAGGATTAAAAAAAGAAACCACTCGCCTTATTCATTCCACAACATGGCATCTAGAAAATGTGCATCGCCTTCCAGGAATTTAAGAAGCCCAGGCTTCCTCCTTTTCCTTGTACGACTCCCTGTAAGTGGAAAGCTTTCCTGATGAAATAATTGAAGAGTGCTTACGTCAAGGTCCCCCAACTCTCATTCTGCTAAAATGGAATTACGAGGCAACTGCCCACCTGGGAAGCCTTAGACAAAGGAGCGGGGCAGAGCCCGTTCATCAGCAGGGCATTTGTTTACCTCAGTCTGGTGCAGGCTCTCTGAGGACCACCTGGTCTGCCTTTGGGCCACGGAAGAAGCCCAGTAATTTATAGTCATAAAAATGAAAAATCACTGCATGGGAGAGAAGTAAATGAGTTCTGTGCAGCCTGCACGGAGGGAGTTTCCCCCCTGTTATCAAAGGAAAGGACGGAATCGTGAAATTTCCAAAGAGCTGACTCGGCCACAAACGGTGAGGCCGAGCTCTTGCTTTGACTCTGAAAACTCATTTGGCCTGAACATAGCTCGCACGTAGAGCTCCAAGCAGTTCTAAGATGTTTGTCTGGAAGAACCAGGGATGTTACCATACTTGGCCGGATACATTTTGAATCATTTTTCTTTAACTGTTAATGTTTGTATTGTCTCCACAGGGGTGCCCCATCTTGTTTTGGATATTAACTGGCTTTTGAAAGATTAAAAGCTCCCAGTTGAGCCTCTGGCACTCAGCACTTATTCCTCCCGAGTGGAAAAAACACAGAGGCAGAGAAAGGTAGAAACTCTAAAATTCTTTCCCCAAGTGAAGCAAACATAGAAACTCGGGTGTCAGCAAGTTTTTAAAAAATCCTACCTTAACATACTTAGATCCTACTATTTATTTCCCTTGATCTTAATTAAGAAGGTCCTTGAGACTCTCAGGCCTGCCTAATCATCTGAAAATGAAATTCTAGAAATTTGGGAGTCTCACCCACAGGGAAATACATGGTAAATCAAGATTAGCAACTGCTGTGACTTCTCTGAGAGACCAAACCTGCTACTTAGTTGAGTTCTAGGATTCCATTCCAAACTTCCAGCATCCAGCCCTTCATCAGCTTGCATAGCTACCTGACATAAAAAAATGAAGACAAAAATCTAACATTTCAATCATTTCCTAGGGTGATCTGGCTACCTGGACGCATGTGCTCGATCACACAGCCCTGCTTCCATAACGTGAGCCCGCTGTGTTAATGCACTGTGCTCCATACAGCGTTGTTTCCCTTTCCAGCTCTCCCTCCCTGACTCCCGCCCCCACTGACCTTCCCCACTCGAGTTGCTCTTTTATTTTGATAACAGCCTGGGCTGCTGAGGCTGAGTGCTTTTCAGTTAGTCCCAGCGCATCGCACAAAGATAGCGTGGGAGAAAAATGTGGAGTGCACCTGGTCAAACCCCTTCCTTTCTTAACATCAAAAAAACAAGCCTCAGAAAGTTAAGTGGTTTCCCCAAGGTGTCACTACTTGTTTTGACAGATCTATCGTGATTTCGGACTCAACATTGCACTGTTCACCCACACATCACTGGTTCAAGACACTCGCAGTTACTGGACTCTTTCTGCAGGTGACATATGATGAGGAAGGCAACATATAAAGAAAATGCATTCACAGCAGAGGCGGGGCCTGGAACCCCACCTGGAGAATCCTCCCCTCACCCCCAGCCCTAAGGAATGGCCGTAAGACCTCTGGGGAAGCTGAGAGTAAGAATATTTAACAACTGGCTAAGGCAAAAGCCATCCATCCGTCCACCACCACTGGGCAGCACCAATGCATACGGACCGATCACCACGGCTGCCCCCAAGGCCACCAGCACGGTGTGTGAGCCACCACACGGTACCGTGTCAGCAGGGCTGCGGGCAGAAAAACATGAGCCACCCAGCATTTCACCATCCAGAGAGTTCTAGAAACTGGAATTCCAAACCTTGCCTGAGAGAGCCCTGACGAATCGGAGCCGCAGTCGGCATCCTGGGAAAGAAACTGCAGAGAGATACAGAATGACACCTGCTGCCAATTATTTCTGCTAAGCAGGATAAACTCAATGTGCAGAATAAACACTTTGCCAAAATTCAACAATAGAGTCTGAAATAAAAGTGTGTGTGTTTGTGTGTGGAGGTGGTTCTGAAAAGTAATATGTAACCAGAGAATTCTTGTTGAAAGAGTCACGCTTTAAAAAGCAATTCAACACACACACAAATCCCAAGACACCTACCTCCCCATCCCTGGGCAGAAGGAAAGGGAGGAGCCAAAAAGCTGAAACAATGTTATTTTCACTCAGGTCAGCACTAGGCTTTCCCTTAGGAAGGGTGAATAGAAGAAAGAGGCAGTTTGGAACGTTGAAAAAATGACAAGGAAACAGGCTTGAAAATCTGAAGTGCTCACATGTGCACTTCCAGATCCCTGTCCTGGGGTGTCCAACCCATCGCCCCTGTACCCTGAAGGCAACGTCATGGGCAAGTCGGACTTTTCCGGCTCCATTTATGATGCAGAGGACAAAGCATGCGGCCACAAGTTAGAAGGTCGAGATCCAGCCCCTGCTGGATCCGACCGCCCTCCCGGCTCTAGGAAAGCATTAATTAACCTTGAGAAGCCTCAGTTTCTCATCCATTAAATGTCACGGAAGATTTTCATTGGCTTTGTTGCTAAACATAATAGCTGAAGATTGTAAGGGTACTGCTAGTATTAATATTTCATTTTAAAAGTATTTTACTTAAAAAACACTTATACAGGCTTCACCATTTGTAGGGACTCTTTTAAAGCCCTATAAATATTAGCTTATTTAATGCTCAACCCTATGAGGCAAAATATTCCCTATTTACAGATGAGAAAACGGAGACACCTAAGGGATAAGTCATCTCCAAGCTCACACAACCAGTCAGTAACAGGGTTGAAATTCAAACCCAGGTATCTGACGCCAGAGTTCCTGTTCTCACCTATAGAACACCATGGAAAGTCAATGACTACTTTTAAAAAGTGTCTTGACAGTGTATAAATTGCAAATTAAATCACCAGCTTCAAAGTATGTATGGGCCGAGGGTTGGGGGGGGCAGGGGGGTGGTAGTTGGGAGCCGAGAGTCAGAACGCACGGAGGCTTTCCTTCGATTCCCCTTGACTGCTGGAATGGTGAAGCATCTAACCTTCTTCTTTCCGAGTACTAAGCTTTAGCAAGTGGCTGCCTCCTAAACAATGCCGAGGGATGGAGTAAAGTGGGTGTTCCCGGCAGAGCTGGATTTTAATTTCGCTCCCTGCATTCGCAGAGCGGTGCGGGAGCGAGTTCGGGGCTGCCCGACGGTCCCCTCCAGCAGGCTCCTGTCCTGCAGGCTCCTCGGGCTGTGCAGACGCTGTTTGAGCAGCAGCTGCCCTTGAGGACGCTGCAAACGGAAGGCTGCAGCGGCCCTTCCTTAGAGGAAATCTCGTTGACCAGGCCGAGCAGTGGACTGGCCTGAGGTAAGGGACTCTGAGCGCTGAAACCTGCACTGTTTTCTTTGCTAAATGAACGAGAACCGCCCCTCCCTGCCACGCCTGTCTGAGAACCCCAAATCGTAAGCATAAAACACTCTGAGGCAGCAAGACCCAGGCCAGGTAAGTAGTCTCCTACAACACCCAGGTTTGGGGTCCACCCAACCCGAAAATTGGTCAGAGAGCATGCAGGACCCCTCGTTACTGGATGCCTGCTAGAGGCCAGCCTGGAGAGCAGAGCTTGTCCCTGTGATCCAATGGGCTTCCGAACAGAGAGCTCCCTGGGAACCGGGGGTCTGGAGGAGTAGACAGTTTTAAAATGGGAAGCGTGGCAGAGAGTCACAGCATCTATGCTCGCCATAAGAAGGCCATCTCCCCCAACAGAGTTCAGGGGGAGGAAAGGATGGAGACTGTGACCCAAAGTAAGCAGGTACCGATCCGGTCCTGTTGGATTTACACAGAATAATGCATGGTGACCACACGCAGTTTAGTCCAGAAATGGCATGTTGGTTTAACATCTGAAAATCAATGTAATTCAACAGGAAAATGTAAAAAATGCTCTCATTCAAGTGGAAACACTGGACCAGAGCAGGGCTCCTGAACTGCCCGTGGACCCTTGGTCCTGATAAGGGGTGCAGATGGTAATGTTGCCCCTAAGGAAAGCTTATCTCAAGGAGGAGGGAGAGGGGGAGCCTGGGCACGTTTCCCCTGTAGGGCCCACTGACCAGGTGAGTTACTCCAGAGGCCAGGAGTACCACACTACTGGATGTCCCTCCACGTCACAGGAGAGAGAGGTACCAGCCTCACTTCCTCACGTTGCCTAGACTGTCATTGACCTTGTCCACTGAGCTTCGCTGCTCCCTCGGGGCTATAGGGAGAACCCCCCCACCCCCATGAGCCTCCACCCAAGCACCCATCTTGGTGTATCCTCATAAGAATGCTGATGGGCAGTGTATCATTTGCCTCCACAAGATTCAGAAATTAGTTAATTAATTAGGACAACCCCAAAGTCACTCGGTTCTTGAGGATAAAATTTGGTCTCTATTTTGTTCCCCATGCCAAACTATGCCCAGTCAGCATACCAGAGGTTCCACAATACAAACCACTGAGTAAATTGCCAACCAGACAGATACACCCCAAATTTGATTAGTCCAGCATCTTCCTTAATCAATCCAGTGCCAGGGAGAAATTAATGTTCTGAGATTATCAACACCCTTGGCTTGGTAATGTCCAAAATTTATTCTCATTTCCTATTCTGCTCACCTCAGCTAAAGGAATTAAGAGCCTTTAACCTTCCCCTGGAGCAACTTCCTGCAGAAGCCCCCCAGAACAGTGTGGTGGGGGAAGCCTTTCACAGGGCAGACTCGCCTCCCTCCTGTCTCCCAGCCCCCACGGGGCAGTGCGGGGGAGCCCAGGATACATCGGTTCGGATTCCCACTAGGACAGGCTCTTCGGCTTTCTCACTCTCTGGATCTCCTTGACCCTTCCAGATGTGAGACAGATGTGACGCTGTCTCGCTTATTCCTTCTGCATCACAGGTTTCAATGTACACCCGCACTTGTTTGGAAAGAGCTAGCAAACTGAACGTATGAGACACAGGTTTCTTTCTGTCCCCAAATAAAGGCAATCCCGGAAAGTTTCTCCTTCACTTTTGGAGAAGTGCAGATCCCTATGGCCACCCCCGCCAGGTGTGCTGACATCCTGGTAGAGTCTGCTTCCTCCGTTCTGGGAATTTCTGAGCGTCCAGTAAGTTCCCCCCAAAACTGGCTGGTTTTGCTCCAGACTTCGTTAAGAGAGCCTTGGTAACGCGGTCCTCAGGGACCATGCTGGGTAATGAGACCCACCTGGGTCTGGAGCACAGCTTCACAAATACGGGAAGTAGTTTAACTTACCTAAAACTATAATACCAGTTTTTCTACTTTTCTATTCATTACAACCAACTTTGATAAATAGCTTCTGACATTTAAAAGGAAGCTCTCCAATCTCCCCTCTCATTAAAAAGAAAAAAAAAAGGAAGTTGTGGAAATAGTCATCCCTCCTGGCCCTATTAGTGGATGGTTCACTTTTTAAATAACTGCTTTCACTATAAAACTAAAACATGCATATTAAAAAACAGTTGGAAAACCCAGAATGCTAGACAAGAAAAAAGCATACTTGGCCTCATTACCCCAGAAAAAGGCACAGTTAACATTTTAATGCTTTCATTTATGATTTCTTCTTCATTTTTATGCTTATAAAGTATTTCTTTGGCTAGAAAATAGGTCAATTACCCTATTAAATTAAGCTATTCATTTAATGTAACTCAAAATTGCTATTTTTTATTAGAATATAATTCTAATAAAAATTCCCATAGGTTTATTTTAGAATCAATTCCCTCTAAATTCAACCAAAAGTATAAATGGATCAGACTACATAAGAAAAAGTTTTGAAACGGCAAAAAAAGAAGCAGTCTGGTGATACATATTGAAATTAAAAATGTGTGTAATCTTTGACCTAAAAAAATCGGCTTAAGGAAGCTTTCTTTAGGAAAGTGTGACTCCAGGATGCGAAGGCACAGGCCAAAGGGGACTCTGGCGTGGCTTGTTCTGTTTTGGAACTGCAGGTGCAGCGACAGATTCATCACACGTCTCAGCTCACGGAACGTCAGCGCCATCACCCACACACGCAAGTGCCGCCTCTTATTTTTGGTTTGCTCACTAGCTCCTTCCTTTAGATCTCCAAGCCTCTTTCCCTTTCTTTTCCCTTTTTCCCCAGTGATCGCACCCCATGTTATGACAATTCGTGCTTTTAGGCAGGGCAGGTAAATTGCCTCTAAGACCTCTTCATCACAAACAAGGCACAATGAACACCCCCAGGCTTTCCCTCATAGATCTATGTAAAATAAATACATATATAAAACAAAAGGTGGGGGTGCAGCTAAAGCAAGGGTTAAAGGGAAATTTATATATGTGTGTGTGTGTGTGTGTGTGTGTGTGTATGAAGAAAGGCCAAAAAATCAATCATTGACTTCTAAAGTTCCATCTCAACAAGTTAAAAAACAGAGAAACAAAAGCAGCAAATCATATCCAATGAATGAGAATGGAAGAAATAATGAAAAGATAACAAAAATCAATGAAGCACACAAAAAATAAAACACAGAAAATCAAGAAAGTCAAAGCTGGTTATTTAAAATGTGTAATAAAAGTGATAAAGGAGAAGAACATATTTTTTAAAGAGCACTTTTAGGTTCTCACAGCAAAACTGCGATGAAAGCACATAGATTTTTCCATGTACCCTCCGCCCCCAGCAATGAATAACCTCCCCTAGAATCCACATCATTCACCAGAGTGGTCCATTTGTTGCATGTGATGAACCCACACTGACACACCATCACCACCCAAAGTCCACAGTCAACGGTCAGCTTCACTCTTGATACTGTACCTTCTATGGTTTAGACAAAGATTTACAGACACATGAAGCCACCAATATGACATCACACAGCGTATGTTCACTGCCCTAAAAACCTGCCCTGCCTCTGTGCTCCTACAGGTGACTGTGCTTTCTTCCCACGGTGAATTTCCAGCAACCACTTCTGCCCCTTTCCGAAGGCTTATTATACCCCTCGAGGGACTTACTGGGAGGAATGGAGAGGTCATCAAAGATTGGTGACAGAGAAAAGGGTCAGGAGTCTGTGACCTGCAAAGTTGGGTTCAGAGAGTAACTGGCTTCGACCTCTCTGAAATCACTAGATCAGGAATAAATATTTGGGCAGCCTGTCTCCTAAGAAAGTTCTAGGAAGAGGTAAAAGGAGACCTTCAGCATTTCCTGCAGTAGAGTTCTGAAGAAGCCCCTTCATTAGAGAAGTTCTTCCCTGGAAAATAAGCCTTGGGGACACTCAAGAAGGCCTGGGATGGACAACACTGATCCAACCTGGAGAACAGAGAGGGGAGCAAGCGCCACCGACCTGGCAGGCGCTCCCCTGCTTTCCTGTGTCCCCTGCACCTCTCAACTTCCAATGACAGATGTGTGATGAGACCGGTGTATTTAGAAGAGAGAGACAGGGTGGCCCTTATCAAATGGGACATCATTTCTTATGAAATGGTTCCTGGTTAGGCTAAAGTCTGAGATCCCTCTGGGTTTAAAAATGTGCTTCAGACCACACTGTTCTCTTTCCTTGGGTTACCTGAATCATCTAGGAACTCAGTTCTTTAGCCACAATAGAAAAATAGAGATTTCAGTACCTGAGTTGTTGAAAATTTTTAGTTCGGTAAAACAATTCTATTTTTCGTACCTCCTTTACAGAGGAAAGAAACACACTTTCAATGAAACTCTTTAAAAAATATTCTCTAGTCTCATTAAGAAACAAATGCAAAAATCCATTAAGAACGATGCCCCCTCTTTATATAAAAGGTTACTGTAGAAAATAGTATAAAAAGGAAATTGCAAATGAAAGAGAGCTGGAGATTACCTTAACAAACATTCAGTTAGCAAACTGCCCCAGTGGCCAGATTCCTATCTCCTTTGTTTTCTTGCAATAAAAACTGAACGAGTAGCTGCATGTTTGAAGATGAAAACGCATTATTTTGAAAGATTACATGGACGCCATCTATCACAGTGGTCACAAATCATAAAAAGGACATGTTCGAAGTGAGCAGCCTGCTCTCAGCCCAACAATTCATCCTAAGTCCTTATCTTTGAGAATAGAGTTTTAAAGAAAATTATGCCTTTAATGGTTTGCTCTGTTCTCATTTTTGTTGTGGTCAGTATTTCTGTTAGTGACCAGGACAAGGATAGAAGGTGTGTGCCAATCTAATAACCCTGACCAGAGACAATGGGGCAGGGCTGGGGGGCAGGGATCAGCAAGGCTGCCCTGGTTCGAGGAGCCAAGGTTGTCACTGTACCCGAGGGTGGAGCTGGGGTCCAGAATGGACCACCATATCAGCTGGAGCCACTGCCTACCAGCCAGGCAAGTGCTTGTATAGTCACAGGTTCAGTGCAAAGCAGCATCCTGCGTGGTCTCCGACACAGCTGATGTGTGCCTGAAGCTTGCACTGCACGGGGGACAAGGAAGGTCAGAGCCCAGTGTGTGCTGAGCCCGTCATACACTTGAGCTGCATGACGGGGTTCAGTTCTGGAATCTACTCATCGTCACCAAGTTTACGCAAACCAACTGCAACCCATTCAGAAGAGGGTAACTGAGGAGGGCAAGGCATCGAAGCATTGTCCCACCAGGAGCTACTGAAGAAACAAAGGGCCCTGGCCAGGCAGCTCAGTTGGTCAGAGTGTCGTCCCTGATACGCCAAGGTTGGGGGTTCAATCCCTGGTCAGGGCACATACAAGAATACATCAATGAGCAGAACAACAAATTGATGTTTCTCTCTCACTCTTTCTCCCTTCCTCTCTCTCTCAAAAAATCAACAAGTAAAAACTAAAGAGAAACAAAGAAGATAGAAGACGTGTCCACCTACCACTGCCGGGGGAGGCTGGCTGCACGCCAGTGTGAGGCAGAGAGCTCTGAACAAGGAGAGGCCGCCCGTGTAGGGAGGGAGGCCCCGTTGTTGAGGGTCCAGACAGACAAGCGTTTGCCAGGGAGGCTTGGGGAGCCTTCTCGGGTTACAACAGAGGTGACCGGCAGAGGCTGAGGACTAGAAGGCAAGCCTAGGCAGCCTCTGCAGTGACCCCCACACCAGAATGCTCGGAGCTCTGGTGGCTTCTCCCTTCCTCTCACCAGTGTGCAAAAGTCCCTTTTCCTGTGTGCTGTCTTCTTCAGTGGCTTCAGGCAAAGAGTTCCCCCTCTTGGCTTTAAGGTCCTTAACAGTGCTCCCCACACTCTGCCCTGCACCGCCCTGCAGTCCCAACGCATCCTCCTTCCCATGTGACCGTGAGTTCCCATGAGTTAGGAGAGGCTCTTCCTTCCTGTCAATCACACACCCTTTGCCTTGTCAGGAGTGAGTACGTGCATCGTGGTACACCCTCGAGGAGTAACTTGGAAAATAGAGGAGAACCTTCATTAAGCAAAGGGGTAAGAGACCTCAGGTGTACTGAGAGAACCAGCCAAGGCTGAAACGCTCCATTACATAACCCAATCACGTTGTACTAATATGAAAAATAATTTCTTCTGAACCGGAAAATACCCCTTACACATTGCCAGCCATACAATGATGGCTCAGGGATGGAAAGAACAGGAGTCAGGAATTCAGACACACAGAGTGGGGCTGGTCAGAGCATTCTCGAAACTCAGGTGCTCTGATTACGCCAGCCTGACATGTGGGACAACCAAGCCCAGACTGAATAAGAAATCCTGTGTAGCCATTTCCTGCATGTGCAACTATACCTGCTGGCTCGGCTTCGCGGTACCAAAGGCCCAGAGTTCACCTGCAAATCTGTGGGCTCCGCCCTGCAGGGAGCGGTTACAAGATGGGCCTTGCAGACTGACTCGTCAGCACAGGGCAAGCCGGCAGCTTGCCCCTCGTGATGGCAATGGCTGGGAGCCACGCCAAAGGGCACATCCGAAGCACAAACAGATATATTTGGGACTGTCAGAAGTCAAGCTATCAGAAAGGTTTCTCGTCAGGGCAAAACTAGGATGCGCTTTGATAACACTATCTAGAATTAACTTTGTTTCATAACGTGTGCCAACATTCGTCCATGTATCTACTGCTCATCGACATTACTTTATACAGAGTAAGGGTTCAAAACAGGCAGAATAAGAAGTCCCTGACCTCAGGGAGTGACAGCTCCTTTGGGGTCCAGCGTTTAACACAGGCTGATGTTAGAAAATAAAGGACAGAGAAGCTCAGAGCATGGCAATAATGAGCTCTCCCCTGGGACGTACCAGGAGGACCAGGAGCTGCAGAGGTATCTCCTGCCAGGGCGCCTGGGCAACCCTGTGCTGTGGGCTTCAGCCCAGCCTTAGAGCAGAGGCGCCAGACCACAGACCAAGGTGCTGTAGCAAAAGAATCCAGGTTCCCAGATGCAGCACCATCCAGAGCCTTCCAGTGCCCTCTAGTGCCATCCAGCACCATCCATCACCATGCAGAATCATCCAGCACCACCCAGTGCCACCCAGCATGACCCAGCATGGTTGAGATGTCCCAGCTTCTGGCTGATCTAACTGTTCATGGCAGGAGCCCAGCTGAGAGCCCGAGGATCCCGGAACAGGACCTCTCCTTTAGAAGGAGGCTGACCAGAGCTGGCCACCGTAAGGACAGGACCCAGGGACGCTAATGGGTGTCCCAGAGATGTCATTCAACGGGTTCTTCCAAGGCAGCTGTTCTCAACGTTGTTCTCCTGGGCCACATGTGTTGGATGCTGCTCGCTTGCATGACACAAACCTGTGAGCGTAACTCAACGTTGACGAACATCATCCCCCCCCCCCAAATTAACTGGCATGGCATCTTAAGCATTTTATAATTACAAAAACAATGAAATTAGGCACTTACCTCCAAAAAAAAATTGTCAACAGCGTGGTGGTTATGGAGGGGGAGGGGATAAAGGGGATAAATTGTAATGGAAAACAATACAATAAAAGGTTTTCATTTGAAAGAAAATAATAATAAATATAACTAATCTCATTTTTTAAACTTTTGATTTTAAAAATAAAGAGTGCTGTCAGCGGCCTGTGGGCTTGCTGAGATAAAATAAATGCGAGGTTGCGGGGATTCCAGTTGAAATAGTTCAGACGCCTTCCTTCTCTCTCACGCGGAGTCCGAGCGCTAACGACAGGCTGATCTCTCATCAGCGTTATTACCTCCAGCCGCTGATGAAAAGGGAGGATTTGTGCACTTCAGCTCTGGAGCACCAGCCACCCCCACCGCTCATCACAGCAGCCACCGCGTCGCCAGCAAGTGTGGGTAACACAGGGTTCTGGAAGCTGACAGACTTCTGAAAACCCCCTAAAGGAAGGCTTTCTCTCTGGGGCAACATCCTTGTGCCTTCACCTCACTGACGCCCCACTGTCCCTAAACATCCAAGAACAAGACAAGACCTTAATCCGGGAATAAGTAAGAGGAGGGCAGACAGGGACCCAGTGGGAGAGACAGGTTCACAGAGAAGAAAAGCTGAAGAGCTTCTTCCTTGCTTATCACTCCGTCACTTCAGAGAGGAGAAGGTCTTCATAATTGCATGAGATTATGACAGATGAGTCCAATTAACGTGTGATAAAAGCACAACCTCGTTTCCCTCCCCAGGAACCTTGCTGGAAATAGGAGCAGGTGATTTACACACGATGCCTAGCCTGAGACACAACCCAGAACATGGTGGTTTGGACCTCCCTGGTCCGTGGGTTATTTTTTGATAGAGGCAGAATTGTGTAGTAAATATAAAGGCTTCAGCACAGGACTGACGTGGCCCCCATCGGGGCTAAGCTGGTGACCAGCTGCAGACTCTGGGGCATGGTCTTCCCGTCTGTGAAATAGGAGTGATAACATCACTGCACTGGATTTTTAAAAAGAAACGCTACTGTACGTAAAGTGATTAGCATAGTACCTGACAGTAAGGAGCACTCACCTTAGGCCACCTGACATCTAACTAGTAACAAAAGTGACAAAAATGGTGGCAAAGAATGTGTGGACCCTGAAGTCAAACTGGGCTCATATCCTGGCTTTAGGGTTGTTTTTATTTAATGTGACATTAAGCAGGTCACTTGATCTTCTACGCCTCAGTTTTTTCATCCTTATGTCTGTAAAATGGAGATAAGGACAGCACCCACTTTACAGGGTTGCTATGAGTAGTAAGTGGTGTAACCACAAAATGCTTCAAACACAGAGCACATATCTCTCAGCTGTCAGAGGTACCGTTCAGTTGGGGTGGGGAGCACATCTACCCTCGCTCCCCCAGTCCTACAGCTGGGCTGGAAACCAAAGACGGCAGCTTGCTTGGGCTGAGTCTGCGTGGCCGCCTGGGTATCTCATGGGCTACACCCAAAGCCAATGGCAACCACCCTAAGCCGTAGTGAACGGGAATTTCTCATCACTGCTTTAAAAACTCTGGATGGTCGTGACCACTTCACGCTTCTGGGACAGTGCACGCCAGGCTCCTCGGGTACACCTCTCCTGGCCTCTTCTCACTCAGCTGGCGAACGCTTCTCGGGGCCCATCTTTGGACGTGACCACCCCAGTGACCCTCTCAGGTGGAGGTTGACATTCCCCCCTGGGTGGCACAGCTCTTGTGTGTAACTACTGCAGGATTCACCATGTGTCATCTTCCAAAGAAAACATGAACTTCACTCATTCCTGTTTCCTCAAAGCTTTCCCACAGCTGGCACCAAGCATGCACTCAGTAATTCCATCAACCTAAAAGTCAATCTATTCAGCACGTCGGTATATTATATTCTCAGCTTCCTTCAAGCTCATCCCATTAGCCTGAAGTCCTTCAGGGCGAGGGTAGTGTCTTCTTAAGTCTCCCTCTCCCCAGGATGGCCAAATACACAATTGGGGCTTAATAATCATTTAGGCAAGAAGTAAAAGTATGAATTTGCAAACTGGTTTCTTTTGAACACAATACTTTATTAGCACATAGAGTAAACCCATAATTCTTGGATCAGGTAAGTGGCACAATTAAATAGAATTAAAGGAAAATTAAAGATAACATAATTTAATCAAAACTAAGGTAACATCTTGTATGTAGAATGTTTAGTTGATCTAATGAATCAGCAGTTGTTTTGAGATATTAATCCTTGATCCTCAGGTAAATTATGGTAATTTAACACTCACTGAGTTTTTAAAATTTGCATTCTGAAGTTCAGTCCAGTTTTTTAAAATTAACCTATATAAAAAAGAGCTCAGGCAGATTTTTTTGCTGTTGTTGTTTTCTTTTTTTTAATATATTTTATTGATTATACTATTACAGTTGTCCCATCTCCTCCCCTCACCCCCC
>VMDR010008713.1:0-35755 GCA_007922815.1 Macrotus californicus | reverse complement strand
AAATGTAAGCACAGATGGCTGAAGTGTTCCCATTTAGAAGGATACAGGCCATCTCCATTGTACAGTATTACGTTCAGAAAGCATGCATTTATGTAAGCTGTAAGTGTACAGAGGAGCCTGATAAAACCACACGAGGAACGGGAACATGCAACAGCATACACAGAAAAGTTTTTACCTAAGATCTTCCAAAGGGAGCACCATTGCTTTGTCATATTTTAACATAATATTATAAATAAAACAATTTTGCACATATAGGTACTCACAACTGAAAACAGTAAAGTATAATAAAACTTTGTTGACAACATTAAGGAGTATGCCAACTGTCCCTGAGAACACCCTCCTCCTTCAGTAAGACAGGCCAACACATTTGTTACATTTTCTTCCTCTATATCCATTCAAAACTTTCATATATAAGTAAAAAGAAATACATTTTAACATGAATGAGCAAACAAAGCACAATATGTACCTAACTACTGTGCAAGTTCACCACTAGACAATAAGTAGTAAGTCATACGGCCATAAAAATGATATTTATATATTAGCTACTTCTGTATTCTCCAATGAGGGTTCTGCTATTAAGAATGTATGCATGTGGCTCAAGTTTTATACAACCTGAGAATCATATGCATTAAATTAAAATGGACTAAACACTCCGAACAAAAGGTAGAGCTTGCCAGACTGGCTAAAGATGCAACAAAGAACTAGAGTACTCAAGAGATGTACTTCAGGTAAAAAGAAAAAGCAATATTCACAAAAAGAACCTGAAAGAAGACATACCACACAGACAAAATGAGAAAGCTAAAAGTAGTTATGTTAAAATCAGACAACCCTGGGTTCAAGACAGAGGGTATTAGTAGACACAGAAAGGATCACACTAAAAAGGTAAAAGGGCCAATACATGGAGAAAGACACATCCTAAATGTTCATGTGCCTAATGATACAACATTCATATTTGCAAAAACTAAGAGAACCAAAAAGGAGAAGTAAGTGAATCCACAATGTTAATTGAATATTTTAACGCCTCTCTCAGTAACTGAAAATACAACCAGATAAAAGAATTAGTAGGGCATAAAAGATTGAACTAATAATATCAACGATTTTAAAGAAACACAATGAAAAAACAGTATAACTAATCACAGCAGAACATAAATTCATTATAAGTGCACACGGAACATTCACCAAGATAAATCACATGCTGACCCAAGAAACACATGTCAATAAGATTTCAAAAGATTGAAATCTTACTGGGTACTTTCTGACCACAAAAGAACTAAACTAAAAATCAGTAACACTGAGAGACAGAGAGAAGGGAGGGGGAAGAAAAGAGAGAAAGGAACCCCAAGTCTCTGGTAATTAAGCAATTTAATTCTAAACAATCCACAGGTAAAAAAAATGACACACAAAAATTTTTCATATTTTAACAGAATGATAATGAAAGAAAAATAAAAATTTGTGATAAAATCAGTTATCTAAAATCCACTTTAGACAGCTAGGGGGAAAATTATCAAATTAGCCCAAAATAAATAGAAAAGAAATAATAATAAATTTGGTAGTCAATGGAATAGAAAACAAAGAGAGAAAAATCAATGAAATGAAATGTTACATCTGAAAAGATCAATAATATTGATAAACCTCTATTTAGATGAAGAAGAAACACAAATTAGAAATATCAGGAATAAAAAAGTCAAAAGTATACACACTACAGACATTAAAAACATAATACAGCAATAATTTAAAAAATTTTTACCAATAAATTTGACAATCCAGATAAAATGGACAAAACATTTAAAAAAACGCAAGTCAACAGATTATCAAAGTAACACATTAAGAAATATACAATCTGAATAGGCCTACGTCTATTTGTAATCTAAAACTTCCCATAAAAAATATTCCCAGATGACTTCCCTGTGAATACTATCAAACATTTAACAAAGAAAAAAAAATCAATCCTTTACAAACTCTTTAAGAGAGGAAGGAATACTTCCCAAAGACATTACAAAGAAGTATTATAGCTAAACATCCATCACAAACACAAATGAAGGTTTTAAACGAAATATTAGCAAACTGAGTCCAATGGTACATAATCAGCAAGCAGGGTTTATCTCGGGAATGCACAGTTGCTTTCATTTGAGATGAATCAGTGTATTCCACTAAATTAACAAAATAAAGTATAGCAAGAAAAAATAGCACCTGATAAAATTCAACGCCCATTCATGATAAAAACTTCAACAAATGTAGATGTAAAAGGGAACATTCTCAACTTGATTAAACAACAAAAAAAGAAAGAAAGAAAAACACCCTACATGGTACTGAGTGAATGACATTGTTCTCTTCGTAAGATGAGAAAGAAGGCAAAGACGGCCACTCTCATTCTATTCAATACTGTCCTGGAAGCCCAAGTGAGTGTAATAAAGCACAAAAAAAGAGGTAAAACTGTGTTTAATGGCAGATGACATGATTGTGTACCCAAAAAATACAAAGGAACCAACTGGAAAGCTAACAGAATTTAGCAGGACCAAAGACTACAGGTTAACACACAAAAATTGTATTTCTATCCTATCCATGAACATTTACAAATTGGAATTTAAAAAATAAGATTTTATTAACAATAGAACCTTCAAACAGTAGTTACTTAGGATAAATGCAATAAAACATGTAAGCTTATCATCTGAAAACTACAAAATCTTACTAAAAAATTAAAGAACTCTTTTTTTAAAAAATGAAGAGATATGTCATATTCCTGGACTGGAAGTCTCAATATTGTTAAGGTGTCAATTCTTCACAAATTGATCTGCAGAGTCAATGCAATCCCAGTCCAAATTCCATCAAGCCTTTTAAAATACAAACTGGCAAGCTAATTCTAAAATTTATATGGAAATTCAAATGACCTAAAATAGCCAAAAAAATCTTAAAAAACAGGTACAAAAGAAGAAAATCTTATAACTACTGGAGTTTCTAGAAAACTACAGCATTCAAAATACTGAGGTACTGATAAAAAGATAGATACATCAGTGAAAACAGAACAGATTCCAGAAAAAGACCCAAGATATATAAGCAACTGATGTTTGATAAAAGTATTAAGAAAATTAAATGAGAAAAGTCTGTTTTCGGCAAATGGGGCACCAACTACTGGCATCTGTGTGAAAAAGAATGAACTTTCACCCCCTACCTCCTATCATACGCAAAATTAATTAGAAATCAATCAGACTTAAATGTAAGAACTAAACTTCCTGAAGAAAGCACACATGGGAACCAACTGTATGGGAAAATATATTTGCCAATGAAGCCATGGACAAGGGTTTGATCTCCAAAATATGTAAAGAACTCACACGAGTCTGTATCAGGAAAACAAACAATCCCGTAAAAAAATGGGCAAAGGACCTGAACAGACACTTCTCCAAGGAGGACACACAGAGGGCCCACAGACATATGAAAGGATGCTCAGCACCACTAGCCCTCAGAGAAATGCAAACTGAAACCACAATGAGATACCACTTCACACCGGTCAGAATGGCCATCATAAACAAATCAACAAACAAGTTCTGGGAAGGTTGTGGAGAAAAGGGAACCCTAATGTACTGTTGGTAGGATTGCAGGCTGGTGCAGCCACTGTGGAAAACAGTATGGACTTTCCTCAAAAAACTAAACACGGCCCTGGCTGGTGTGGCTCACTGGATTGAGCAACGGCCTGAGAACCAAAGGGTTGCAGATTTGATTCCCAGTCAGGGCACATGCCGGGGTTGCAGGCCAGGCCCCCAGTAGGGGGTGCATGAGAGGCAACCACACATTGATGTTTCTCTCCCTCTCTTTCTCTCTCCCTTCCCCTCTCTCTAAAAATAATTAAATAAAATCTTAAAAAAGACAACAACAAAAAACTAAAAATGGAACTGCCTTTTTATCCAGCAATTCCACTGCTGGGATTATACCCTAAGAAACCTGAAACACCAATTCAAAAGAACCTATGCACCCCAATGTTCATAGTAGTGTTATTTATAATAGCTAAGTGCTGGAAATAGTTTAAGTGCCCATCAGTAAATAAGTGGATCCAAAAACTGGTACATTTAGATTTCTAGGACTTTCTGGCAAAGAATGGAGGTGTAGGTAGATATACTTTGCCTCCTCGCACAACCAAAAGAAGGACAACAAATTTAAAAACAAAAAACAACCAGAACTGACAGAAAATCGAACTGTATGGAAGGCTGACAACCAAGGAGTTAAAGGAGAAACATTCATCCAGACCAGTAAGAAGGGGCAGAGATAAGAGGCAGAGATCAGGGGTGGCGGGGTGGGGGGTGGCGGGGGAGGATGATGGGTTGGGAGAGGCAGCAGCTATGCTGACGGACCAGGCAGTCCCATTTGTGTGTCTATAAACCAGGAGGAACAACTGGGGAGCGAGATAGACCATGCAACCCAGGGTTCCGGGGTGGGGAAATAAGCCTCAAAACGAGGGTTGTGGTGGCGGGAGAAACTCCCAGCCTCACCGGAGAGTCTGCTGGAGGGGCCCACGGGGTCCTAGAATGTATACAAACCCATCCACCCGGGAATCAGCACCAGAAGGGCCCAATTTGCTTGGGAGTAGCGGGGGAAGTGACTGAAAGCCTGCTGAGAGCCAAGCATGAGGCATTGTTCCCTCTCTGACCTCTCCTCCACATACAGCACCACAACACAGCCATGTGGGTTACCCTGCCCTGGTGAATACCTAAGGCTCTGCCCCTTACAACGTAACAGGGGCACTGAGACAAAGAAATATGACCCAAATGAAAGAATAGATCAAAACTCCAGAAAAACAACTAAGCGATGAAGACATAGCCAACCTATCAGATGCAGAGTTCAAAACACTGGTAATCAGGATGTGCACAGAAATGGTTGAGCATGGTCACAAAATAGAAGAAAAAGTGAAGGCTATGCAAAGTGAAATAGAGAAAAATATACAGGAAACCAACAGTGATGGGAAGGAAACGAGGACTCAAATCAATGATTTGGAGCAGGAAGAAGAAATAAACATTCAACCAGAACAGAACAAAGAAACAAGAATTTAAAAAAATGAGGAGAGGCTTAGGAACCTCCAGGACAACTTTAAACATTCCAACATCCGAACCACTAGGGGTGCCAAAAGGAGAACAGGAACAAAAAGAAATTGCAAACTTATTTGAAAAAAATAATGAAGGAGAACTTCCCTAATCTGGCAAAGGAAACAGACTTCCAGGAAGTCCAGGAAGTGCAGAGAGTCTCAAGAAGTTGAATCCAAGGAAGCATACACCAAGGCACATCATAATTACATTACCTAAGATTAAAGATAAGGGGAGAATCTTAAAAGCCCCAAGAGAAAAGGAGACAGTTACCTACAAAGGAGTTCCCTTAAGACTACCAGCTGATTTTTCAAAAGAAATGTTACAGGCAAGAAGGGGCTGGAAAGAAGTATTCAAAGTCACAAAAGGCAAGGACCTACATCCAAAATTACTTTATCCAGCAAAGCTATCATTTAGAATGGAAGGGCAGATGAACTGCTTCCCAGACAAGGTAAAAGTTAAGGAAGTTCATCATCACCAAGCCCTTATTACATGAAACGTTAAAGGGACTTATCTAAGAAAAAGAAGATCAAATCTGTGAATAGTAAAATGATAACAAATTCACAACTATCAACAACTGAACCTAAAAAAAAAACAAAAAAACTAAGCAAACAACTAGAACAGGAAGAGAATCACAGAAACGGAGATCACATGGAGGGTTATTAGCAGGGAAGGGAAAGGGGTAGAATGGGGGAAAAGTACAGGGAATGAGAAGCATAAATGGCAGATACAAAATAGACAGTGGGAGGTTAAGAATAGTATAGGAAATGGAGAAGCCAAAGAACTTACATGAACAACCCATGGACATGAACAACCCATAGACATGAACTAAAGAGGGGTGATGCTCGTGGGAGGGGGTGTGCAGGGCGAAGGGGAATGATAGGGAGAAAAAAATGGGACAATTGTAATACCATAACCAATAAAATATACTTAAAAATAAATGTAAGCATTCTACCACACACACACACACACACACACAAACTGGTACATTTACACAATGAACACTACACAGCAGAAAGAAAGCAGGAACTCTTACGCTTTGTGACAGTGTGGATGGAACTGGAGAGTATTTTGCTAAGTGAAATAGGGGAAGCGGTGAAAGACAAATACCATATGATCTCACCTGTAAGTGGAATTAATCGACAAAACAAACAAGTAAGTAAAATAGAACCAGAGACATGGAAATAAAGAACAAACTGACAGTAACCAGAGGGGACGGGGGAGGGGGATAGTGGGGGAAAGAAGTGGAACGGTCAAGTCAAGGAACACGTATAAAGGACCCATGGACAAAGACAACGAGGGTAGAGGTGGGCAGGGCAGGGGAGAGCAATGGGGGAAAACCGGACAACTGTAACTGAACAACAACAGAAAAGAAGAAAGCACAGAAATAATCTTTGTAATCATGAGGTGATCAAAGATACTTTTATAAAAGGAAAATAATACATTGGACTTAAGCAAAATTAAATACTTTACTCTTTGAAAGATACATTACAAAAAAAGTCATAGTATGGGACAAAATACTCATAATAGCTATATCAAAGAACTTCTATCAATATAAAAAGAATCCCTCAACTCTAATGTGGCCGCACTGAAGTTCTCATGCATTGTCAGTCTCCATGCTACCCTAGGGAAGAGCAAACAGGCACAGGCTGACTCTGAACTCATAGCCGCCCCACCTTCTTTTCGCGCTCTGCTACACTCTAAAACAATAAAGAGTTCTCACCTGGTGATGTGTTACCTATCTTTTTCATGTGTTACTTAACACAGTTCAAGACTCGTCTTCACTCCAACAAAGTTGAAACAATCATTACCTTCCCACAAGATTTTCCCATTCACTTCCTTTTTCCTTGAAGAAGTGTCTACAACTAAAACTCTCCATGAGCCAGTACAAAAACGAAGTACAAGCCACTAAACTTCCCCAGTCATCACAGAGGGAGTACAAAACTCTGTCCTTTGGTAGCTGAACGCATTTGTACGGCAGAACCGAAGGCACCCGAGCCGTCTGGGGCTTTCTGTGACAAGAAGAATGCCAAAAGATGGGAAGGCAGCCTCACAGAAATAAAAACTCATAAAACCAAAACCCTCTGGCAATAATTAAGAGAAACTTCAGAAGAAATTGACACAAAGAACCATGGGCAAAAATAGCCCAAATTATTTCTGAGTAGAAGAACATCCTTACAGAAACTGCAGAGGGTCTGGAATAGAAAGGAAATAAATTCGATTAATTCATGAGGTGCCAAAAATATATTTAATTAAAAATGGTAACATCTTCATTATTTAGAATTCAACTGATCAGCATAATCATGAAAGGAGGATTTTTTCATAAAGGTTTTATACAAAAAACCCAACAGAAAACAAGCTCATATCCAAGAGTTACTTTGAACATACATACAATATTGAAGGCATTTTGAATTCACAGACATTCACACCTATGTCTACCATAAACACTGTTTACAGCATCACCAATATCTGAGTCTGTTTCCTCATCTGTAAAATAACCTCAAAGGCTCCTTCTGGCTTTATATGTTTAGAATAACAATTCCTTATAAAAACAAAAACCTGAAATATCAAATAGGTGAAAAAGTAAACAAATATATATTTCAGAATGTAAAAAACAAAACATCCAGATATTCCGAACATGTTATATCCCCAGCAAGATCATTCAACCTCCAACATAACAACAAACTACCCTAATGTTATATAACCCCCCCAAACACAACTGGACCAGGAATGAAAACCAAACGACATATGTCATATATTCAGATACATATTCAGATACCTATGTGTTGCCTTCAAAGGAAGCCGTACCATACAAAGATCCCTAAATTGGGAAACTGGGTTATTTTTTACTGCCCATTATGAACATTTTGGGTTCAACAAGTCATCTGGCCTTTCTGAGCCTTGGATTTTTATCTATTTAGAAACTGGAACAGCTGATCTCATGTAAGTCCCTTCCAAGGGTGCTTGCATCACATTTAGTTCAGCATCGGGAGAGTTGCTCAGCCTCATGCTCCATATCCTATGTAAATATATACACAACCATCTTTACCAGGGGTGTCAAACTCATTTTCACCAGCAGCCACATCAGCCTCACAGTTGCCTTCAAAGGGCCGAATGTAATGTAAGGACTGTATAAATGTAACTACTCCTTAACAAGGGGCAAAGAGCTCGGCCCTGCTGCCAGGTAGAAACAAGGTGCCAGGCCAGATAAAAGAAGGTGGAGGGCCAGATTTGGCCTGCGGGCCTTGTGTTTGCCACCTGTGATCTATACTCTTTTTAATATATCAAAAATCCATAAAAATTCATTAGTACTTCTTCAGATTTAATGATATCCCATTCATAACCACAGAGAGAAGACTTACTTCAAGAAACTTTAAACATACATTAAGTTCCCTAAACAGCCCTATAGGATATAATCTAAAGTCCAAAAGAAGTATCCAAAACAGTACACTGATCTGAATAGTCACGCTGTTTGCAGCAGTGAGTCCTGTCTGAGCCGAGGTTGTATCAGATGATGGGATGGCACGCACCCTATTCAGTGCCTTAAGGCTCACTCGTTACATTTACTTCAGGCTTCCTATGGATTGGTATTTTTAAAACTTAGTTTTGTTTTATAATCGTGAAATATTTACATGGTTCCAAAGTCAAATCTATAAAAACAAAAGTGTTCCAAAGAGTGTAGATTCTCTAGTCCTTCCATGCACTCTGAATACAGGGTCTCAAACACAGAGGCAGCACTGCTGACCACAAAACAAGACGGCCTCAGGATTCAAATCTTGAATGTATGACGGTGGATCACAGCTTAATCCCTCCAAACTCTTTTCTCGTGCCTACAGTGATGATACCAACACTTCAGAGATGTGCTGTAAGGGTTACTTAAGATCATGTATGCACGGTATTCGGCTTTGTAAGATCTCAGTACAGATTGACCACTAGCCCGAGGCTCTCCTTTGAGCTGACCACAGTCCTGGAATTCAGGCGCACTTTACAAGAGATAAACCTGGAGCCATCCAATCAATGGCCTGAGGTCATGCAATCTGGATGGCCAAGGCCACAACTCATCTTTCAGTCGCTGCACCACACCACAGTACTCACTCCTAAGATTCCAGGCTCTTCCATGTTCCATGCTCATCACGTGTTCCCTACGGTCAGCCAGCCAAGGAAAAAAGAACTTTCTTCCCACCCAGGGAGGCTTCAAAAGACTCACTGTGTTCAGTGCGTTGAGAGTGGTGTCATCCCGAGATGCTGCAACACAGCCATCCTCGGTGGAGCCTCCATCACACATGCCTGCAAAAGCCGCCATGCTCCTTGGAAGACAGGAAGGAAAAACGTCAGTACAGAAACTGTAACCCTCAATTATCAGAGTACATTTTCAGCCCTGACCGTATTCCATGACTACACGCATGGTCAACAGAGCGCTCAGTCCTACTTCTGCTCTTGTTTTGAAAAGAAAACTTATTTAAGTTCCTGTACAATTCACCCTGCACTCACTCAGAAAGAAAAATGTTCCTTTTACTCGTGTCCCTTCGTGTTGTTCTTCCCATGCTTTATCAGTACTCAGATTTTGATTTTCAGGGCATGAATAATCTAAAACTATTTGCTACAACAATTGGCTAGATTACAATCTTTTGGAAAAAAGGACCCAGAAAACAGAAGAAATTAAGTCCTCTGACACTTTGTTTAATTCCTTTCAAGCTATACATCAAGTACGTTTAGGTAAATTAATAGCTAAAAAGAAGTCTTAGGGGCCATTCCCTCTGCTATAGCCATCCTGATCTCTACCGTTTGCTGCCATGCGCAGCACCACCAACCACAAAGCAGCCAGGGCCTTGGGTTAGCATTTTTGCTGCACACGGCTGAATTCCAGAAATCACTGCAGACAAAAGCAAGCGCCCTGCTCTGTCCACACTAGGACTGTCAGGGGAGATTTAAACTTCTCCTGTGTAGTTTAAGCATTTATAGGTAAGTTCTTACAGACATGAGCCACAAAAATGTCACGTCTACGCCTGGCATCACTAAAGCTGAGAAATCTGTAATGGGACTTTAAAACAGACTGAATGACAAGTACTCGATGCACTGAGAAGTGTTGATAATCATAGGTATGGCTTTAGATGTTTTCCTCTGACGAGTTCTAAAATCTGATGTGGAACAAACATGAAGCAGAAAAGAGTAACTTTACTATGGTAAAACTATTTTTCTCTGTTGACAATCAGGGCTCTGATTACCAAGGGTATAACAAAACTAAAGACAAAGAATGTTCAATATATAAATAAAATTTCAGGGGACAGGAGAAAGTTTACTGCCTAGTAATCAATTCAGATGGCCTGATCCAGAAAGCAGGGTGGGATGAATTCCTGTTACCTTGCTGCCCTCAAGTACATAAGGAGGTCACAGTCATTAACTCCAGGCATCCAGACCAGCTCCTCATGTTGGGTCACAGTGTCGCCATCTGGAGAAGGGAATGGTTGCAAATCGGGAAGTTTGGCCTGTAAAAGGGATGAAGAAGTCACAATTGTGGCCCTTTACAGAGCTGCCTCAGGCAGGCCCTGGGAGCAGACGCAGCAGCAGGCCAGATCTTGCTAGATCTCCAGGTGGTATCTAAGTAATAAGCAAAAGCCTGCGTCACTGACACCAGCCTGCAGCACCTTTCAGGATTACTTCACCACAGAAGATTTCACAAGGGACTGCTTAATTTCTACCAGAGGAGCAGCAAACGGTGTCAAAGTTAAACCAGGGCCAGTAAGATCCAGAGAGGGAAACAAATGGATGTGTGTGCAGGAAAAAAGTAAAACAAAAACTGTCTCAGGAGATTACAGCGCCTTGATAAAGGAAACACACACACACATTTCCAACATAACACGTTTACAAAGAGGTATCTACAAATAATGAGATCTCACCTAAGAATATCTGCTAAGAAATTAAATGAACTATCCTATAAAATTAACGCTCTTCTTAGGAGTCTACATGAGTCATGGGAAACATCAAAAAAGACATGGAATCGGAGTTAACTTTAGAAGCAGAGCTGAACTAAACAACAGTGGAAGAAACTCGACGAGCAGTGGCTTTAGGAGAGGACTCTGCTTGCGGAGGTGCAGGAAGAAACTTCTGAGATGACAGAAATGTCCTGTGTCTTGATATGAACTGTCACAGCAGCCTGAACAGAATATGTAATATATATAAATAGTTCACTGTATGTAAAGTACAATTAAAAAATTCAAAAATATTTGAAGATCAGTGTTCAACATCAAGATTCTAAGTCAGCTCTAGTTTAGAGATTCAAATACCTTGTGCAATTTCTCATCCTCACTATGCTGGGGCAAAACAGGAGGTACTACCATTACCATGAGATATCTATAAGCCAACAATCTGCAAGACACACATGTTCTTATTTTCTTAAGATTTGAACATGGACACATAAGTCTACTATTTTAAACTAAAAGCTGCAATTTAAAAGCTCCAGCGTCACCCTGGCAGATGTGGCTCAAGGGACTGAGCGCCTGCCTGAGAACCAAAAAATTGCCAGTTAGATTCCCAATTAGGGCACCTGGTTGTGGGCCAGGTCCCCAGCTGGGGGCCTGCAAGAGGCAGCCAAATGATGTTTCTCTCACACATCCATGTTTCTCTCCCTCTCTTTCTCCCTCCCTTCCCCCTCTCTAAAAATAAATAAATTCAAATATTAAAAGCTCCAGTGTCCACAGAACCCAGGCAAAAATTTAAATGAATTAAGCAGCCTTAGTATAAGGCAGCACTGTCCAATAGAAATAAAATGAGAGCCACATAATTCAATGCAAACATTCTAGTATCCGCATTAAATGAAACACCACATATCCCAGTTTGGACTAGCTACATTCCAAGTACTCAAAGCCACACATGGCAGTGGCTCCCACACTGGGCATGCAGGTGTTAGGTCCTAAAGAGTAAAGGGAACCGGGGTCAAATGTAGGGAGTTGCCCGTCCTGGGCATGCTGTCATTCAGGAATAAGAATCAGCATTTGTGCATTGTCCAATTTTTTCCCAAAGACCAAAAATCTTGATTATTATAGTGAAAGCTCATGATTTTAACAATGGTTATTCAAGTTTTTTGAATAGTTGTGTGCCAAAACACAACAGCAGGCCATGAGGCTGGAATCCCTGCTTTGCAGGCTGTCTCTGACCCCTGAATGTGTCAAGCACTGACTTTCTCCAAACAAGAATACTGTTCTTTAATTGACCTCTACAACACTTAATTGGGTACCACAATTAGTTCTGCTTAATATACAGTGAATGTACTGAAATAAAATTAAAACACAATAGATATTCATGTCAAAAGATCTTTAATATTTGGCCCTGGCTGGTGTGGCTCAGTGGGTTGAGAACTGGCCTGTGAACTGAAAGGTCACTGGTTTGATTCCCAGTCAGGGCACATGCCTGGGTTGTGGGCCAGGTCCCCAGTTGGGATCATGCGAGAGGCAACTGCTGGCTGTTTCTCTCGCTCATCAATGTTTCTCTCTCTCTTTCTCCCTCTCTCTAAGAATAAATAAATAAATAAAATCTTAAAAAAAAAAATCTTTAACACTTGTACTGAGCTCTGCTTCCCCAGTACCAGGTACAGTACCTAGTGTAGTAGACTCTAAAGGCTGTTTGTTAAAATAATTAAAAAGTACCGCTGTTGTAAGGACCAAGCCCCCTAGAGAAAAATGGGCTAGAAATACAATTAGACAGTTTACAGAAAAGGAAAAGCATATGGCTCTCAACTGTAGGAAAAGATGGTCTACCTTGATGAGAAGAGAAATGTAAATGAGTGACAGTGAGATACCATTTCCCATCTGTCAGGTTGACATAACTCTCCAAGTGTGACAATATACAAGGCTATGCTGCTAATATGAATGTAAAATGGTACAATCTCTATGGAAGGGAATTTTATAATGTTCTCAGAATTACAAGTGCACTTGTCCTCTAAGCCCACCACCCCCTTTCTAGGGATATGTCCCAAAGATGTGTTGGCAAAAATATAAAAATCTGTATGTGCAAGCTATTTATTGCAGCATTACTTGTAACAGCAAATGACTGGAAGCAACCCAAACACCCATGAATGGAGACTAGAGATGAACTGTTACTCCCACACAGTGGAGTCTCCTGAAGTGGGAAAGGAAATGAGGAAACTCTATGTGCTGCTGTATTATTAGAAGATAGGGAAAGGGGGTAGAAAGGGGGTACAGATGTGTATATCATGCTACCATTTATCTAGGAACAGAAGGTAGGGGAAATATAAGTAAGAAGAAACCATAACCTTACATTAAAAAACAAAAACAACAATTATCCATCAGGAAGAGAGGGAACATGGAAGGAAACAGGGATAGGAGGGAGACTTTTGAGCACACTTTGTTTATATGTTTGACTTTGAAACTGTGTATTTTATATAATTATAAAAACAAAATTGAGTTTAAAAAAAAACAATAATCCCTTATAAACTCTAAAGCAAAATGAAACAAATGCACCTAACTATATGCATTGAGTTGGTTCCTCTTCAGGAACTATTTCAAGTAACTTTAAAATGTACTATTTTGCCTATGTAGTCCTAGTGGGGTATATTCTAAGGGGAAAAAATAAGCTATTTAATAGTAAACTGTTTCTAATAATCATCTTATTTATATCAGTGTAAGTATTGTTATTCGCAGCTGACATATATGCATTATGGGATTAAATACATTGGTGTCATTTAAAAACAGGATGAGATATGAGAAAAACAGATTTGGATGCAAATTAATACAGGTCTATATAAAAAACTGAATTTGAAGTACTAGAAAGAAGCCATGATATATTTTATGTTTTAAAAAAAGGAAAGCAAAAGGATATATATCCTAACCCGTCCCTGAAATGGCCTGGAAACAGTAGCCAACCTCCTAGCGGCCAATGGAAAAAAGTCACTTCCCACGGAAACAATGAGTGTTCCAATGAGAAAAATTGAATGTGCAAGATGAGACATTACAATCATGTCATACCAGGTAAGAGGAACCTACCAAAGTCCACCAGGGTGGAGTCAAAAGAACACAGAAGACAGCAGGAAGAGGCTCCTATTCTATCCCCTAAATAGGTAATTTAATCATTGATAAAAATAATTGCAACTAGTTAGCAGATAATAAATAATTTTAAATCCTACTGGTCACCACTGGAAGATGTTGGGGAAGTAACTTCATACTTGAAAACTGGTAAACAGCGGGGAGAGTCAAACATTAATCTTGCCTTTCCCATGTGCTCCAGGGAATCAAACAGTTCAGGAGGAGGCTTCATAAAATTAGCTAATAAACCAAGGAATGATAGAATTAGAATATCACCATGTTGAGATCGCTAATTAAACAGTGGGTCTAAGTAACAAGGAAAGGCTGCCAACTGTCATTAAAAGACACACGTGCCTCTGATAGGCGCACAGAGTGCCACCATGAACTATTCCTACCAGAAGAGGATACCACACTAGAATGTGATTAAACCTCTAGGCTTAACTACTGGTTTTCAAGATAAGCCAAGGACAATGGAACAAGTTTAATGACACATAAAGATTCAATTAACCAAACCCAGAATGTGGGATGCCCTACAGGACAAAGCATTGCTTCTTCAACACATACATTGAGAGAGGGGAAGAGAAATAAGAGAAACATGAATTAAAAGAAATTTATGAGACATATCAACCAGTTGCAATGCATGGCTCTTATTTAGATTCCAATTTGAACTGTTAAAAAAAAAAAAAGCAAGAGACACAAATGAGGGAAATCTGGACATAGTGGTGGACACCTGAATATTAGAAATTGCTCACTTTTATTAGGGGTGATAATATTGTGATTGTCTTCTGAAAGAGGTCTTTGGGACATTTACAAGTAAATGATACAGTTCTGAATCATTTCAAACTAATGGTGGGAGAGGTATGAGAAACAATAAATTAAATAAGTTTTACTATAATATATGTAAGAGCTGAGTAATATGGATTAAGGGGGTTTATTATACTAATCTTTCTCTACTTTTGTATATGTTAATATTTGACCTACTAACAAAGTTAAAAATTTTAAGAAGGTAAATGTTGCCAATTCATAAAAAGGTCGTATTATATTTGGTGCTCCAAACATTTCATTTTGAAGATAAACCACACAGGATATATTTCAAACCTGATATAAAATAAATATCTCATTTCAAATGAAAGTCTACAAAAATCCAAGCATAATAAGTCTGTTCATTTCCAAATACTTAAGCATCTTTTACTTAAGAACCACTTTTTCTGTTATGGTAGGGAGAAAAAAATCTGTAAAATAAAACTCTAGTACAAAGGATCTCAAGACACTGGAAATGCAGGAAGAAAAATTAGGTATGAGAACACAGCAGGGAGAGAGCAGAAAGAGGGAGATGTAATCGAGTGGTACCATGCTAGTACTGGATTCCCTCATTAAAATTCAACTCGTAGAAAACACAGTGGAGAAATGGTAGTCAGCCCTATCTAACAGGCCACACCACGGGAAAGGTACACAGCAGGTCCTTTCACTCAGCGTCATTTAATTATAACATTGAGATGCCATAGGGACTTAGCTGTTGCTTGTATCCATCAGCCAATGGTAAAAGAGGTTTCATCACACATCATTTCACTCAGTCACCGAACCCATCAACAAATTAAATGAGGACTTACTGTACTTGAAAAAGGCAGACATTAAACGGGCTGTCCTCTTGCAGCTTCTGCCTATCTCAGTTATAACTCTAGTTCTGGGATGAGAAGTTCCTTCTAGTAATTAGATGCCCCTCATGGCTTCTGTGTTTTGGTTTTAATATCCCCTTACTTCTTAATTTCTTTCTCATTACAGAGTTAATATAGGTTTTTTAAAATATGATTTTTAAAAAATTATTTAAAAAATTATTTTTTAAATATTTCTTATTAAAGAAAAACTCAAAACTAGACAGAAAAATGACTGACTAGGTAGACTACTATACCTTTAAGGGGTTGCCTGTATCTCACATCTCCAATATATGTTGCCCACAGTGGCTAATACCCCAACATCTGTTCAAACTCAAATGACAGTCCATGCCAATCATTTGAAACCCATTTCCCTCATGGTTAGAAAAGGGCACATGACCCAACCCAAGGCAACGAGACATGAGGACTGAGGGAGACCTGCTGGGAGAATTGTCCTTGCTTCCTCCTCTCGATATTCGCTGCGTTTCACTCACTGTAAGATCCACTAGTATTTTATGTGCATTTAAAAAAGGAGAAATGCTGCCCATTAAATTATAATCACACCACAGAATGTACAGTGAAGTCCATCAGAAATAATAAAATATGAAAGAAAGAAATACATCTTAGAACCAGTGAAAGTCAGCTACCAGTAAGGAAGCCAGCTATAGGAGACAGCCAAGCACCAGGAGAAGCAGAGCCTGGTCCTGTCTGACCAGGATGTGATGGTATGTGGGACCATAAATAGCCTGGTTTAGCCAGAGTTTTCTGCTTCTGCCCATCAAAGCATCCTAGCTGACAGACCAAAGAAAGAGATGAACAACATGACCCCAGAGTCTTGGTAACCTGAATGAGATAGAGGGCATAGGTCCCAACACAAGCTCTGACTGCTACGTATCCTAGCTTCTTGACTTGTCTGAAGGAAAGAGAGTTTTTACAAAGTTAAAATCAAAGTTCAGTAACCAAATGTTCATTGGAGGGTGAATGGATAAAATATGACATATGCTACAATGGGCTGACTATTCAGCCTCAGAAAGGGGTTAAATTCCAACACCTGCAACAACATGGATGTACCCTGAGGACAAAATGCTAAGCAAAACAAGCCAGACACTAAGGACAAATATCGTGTGACCCCACTGATGTGAGGCATCTAGAGCAGGAACATTTATACAGACAGAAAGTAGAATTATGGGTGCCGGGGCTGAGGGGCAGATGAATGGAAAGTTCGTGTTTAATGGGCACAGTTTCAGTTTGAGAAGATAAAAAAGTTCTGGAAGTCAGTGGTGGGGGTGACTGCACAATATGAACGTACTTAATGCCACTTAATTGGACACTTTAAAATGATTAGAATGATAAATTTTACATTATGTATATTTTATCATAATTTAAAAATATAAGTATGAAATAAAATCTGGAAAAAAAACTCTTCATTTATATAAAAATTTCCTGTAGCAATAACAACAGTTTTAAGTTGCTAGTCAACAGAATAAAACAAAACGGAGAGCAGAATAATAAGAAATAAAAACCTATTAAAGCCTGGCTGGTGTGGCTAAGTGGACTGAGCACTGTCCTGTGAACCAAAGGGTTGCCAGTTTGATTCCCAGTCAGTGCACATGCCTGGGTTGCAGGCCAGGTCCCCAGTTGGGGGTGTGTGAGAGGCAACCGCACACTGATAATTCCCCCCTCCCTTTCTCCCTCCATTCTCCTCTCTCTAAAAAAATAAAATCTTAAAAATAAGAAAACCTTATTAAAGAAGCTACTAAAATGCACTTTACCTGATGGCTAGGACCGACACGAATTTCCCCCTGGGTACTGTTCAGCCTCCTGTCAGGAATAGAGTAGATTTGGTTAGCAAATAGTTATGACATAAACGTTCACATATTTTTCAAGGAAAGTAATTCACTTCAAATAGAAGAGGTATAACTCAGGAAGAATCCACTATTTCTAACCCTGTTCTACCCATGTAAGCTCCTAGACTACACACGTTTCTACACCTTTTCCTCCTAAAAACCCCGTTACCGCAGCTTCCTGTCATGAGCACCTTTACCATCATTCCTCCACGTCTGAGAGAGAGGCCTGCGTCTACACTGTCATCCCACTAGAGGCTTCTTTTCCAAACATTTCAGGGTGCCCTACAATAAATCTTATTAAAATATAAACAAGATAATTTATGGTTCCTAGCACACACACTGGGTCATTCACTCATTCATTCATTCAACAAATATTTATTAAGTACCTACTATAAGCCAGAAGTTGTCTTAGGTGTTAGGGATAAAGCAATGAACAGAATGACATCCTTGCCTTCTTAGAATTTATATTCTCATTCATGTAAAGAAAAAAAGACCAGCCATGGCTGGTGTGGCTCAGTGGAATGAGCACTGGCCTGCGAACCAGAGTCACCAGTTTGATTCCCTGTCAGGACACATGCCTGGGTTGCAGGCCAGGTCCCCAGTTGGCACCCCAAGTCACACGAGAAGCAACCACACAATGATGTTTCTTTCCCTCTCTTTCTCCCTCTCTCCTCCTCTAAAAAAGTAAATAAAATCTTAAAAAAAAAGAACCAAACAAGTCAGTCAGATGATGCTAAGGACCAAGGAATTAAAATAGATGGCAAATGATGAAGTATTTGGATAGTTCTTTATTCAGGACAGTCACAAAAGGTCTTATTAAGTGAAACTTGAGCAGAGATGAAAAAGATATGAGGAAATGACCCCAGCAGGTCTCAGAGGTGAAAGGGCTCATCTCACTTTGGTCTATGCCACTCTTTTTTACTTTTTTGTTATGTAAATTAACTTATTTATTAAAGCTATCAATGTTTCAGATTGTGGAGCTTCTTCTGGTCTTTCATTCCCTTGTCTGCGGATGGCAGACAGAATGGCAACAGAAGGTGGTGGTGTGGGTCCAGGTACCACTAGCTACTGTTTCATGCAGGAACCTCAGTGTTAGATCCCCACAGCTCGTCCCTTCATCTTGGTTTCTCCTTCACTTTGGTTTTGCCATAAAATGGGCAAGTAAACTTGGCATGCTGGCTGATTTCAATTTTCCACCATTTCCCTGAAAGAGGCACCATAACAGGTCCCCTATCTACCAGCAGTTCAGGCCTTCTTGGTGCGGTTAGCCACGTTACTGCAAACTAGGCCAGCGCCCAGAGAGATCTGGTCTCTGTCGTTCTTACTGCACTTGCACAGTCCACCCTCCCAGGCTCCAAGTCCTAACCGTCGGGTTCCTTTTAAAAGACACTAATGCCAAGAAGCCTTTCTTAATGTCCTCTCCATTTTACTCCACACACCCACGAAAGTATGGGGGTCCTTCCTCTTTGGACTCCTTCATGAGATATCCACCGGGTATCTGTTTTGTCCCAGGCCTTGCACAGGGCACTTACTGGAGGCACAGTGGAGAACAAAGGAATACAGGTCCTGCCCCCCGCCCCCCCCCCGGAGCTCAAAATCCCCAGCGGCCTGTCTGTGATAGTAGGAAACCCTTTCTGTGCCCGTGACAAGTCTCTTTTTGTTCGCAGTCACCACTGAGTTGTCACTAGTGTCTAGGAGAAGACTTTTTTGCACGGTGAGAACTGCTCAGTGAGAGCTTGTTGTCTTGGACTGAGCTGAAGAGCGTTCATTATAAAACAGCAAAGACCAGAGAGGAAGCCCTGTCTCTTGACTTTTCTCCCATGATACCCCCACTATTATGTCTGAAGTTATTAAAATGAATTTTGAAAAACTATTTTTCCTTCCAAGGTCTTGGGTCCAGTATTCTTTCTTTTAAGCCAAGAATTTTTCTCATGAAGATTCTTATTTTGGCAAAGGGTGCCAGTTGATAGGACAAAGCAGAGACGAGTAACAAAAAGAAAAGACATGTGTCCAGTACTTACAAGTTTATAACCCATTTACCAGGGGAGGTAGCATCCATCCCCACAACACCAGAACCGGTCCAATCACCATATTCATGAGCACAAAACATTTCGGGAGAAACAGAGTACAAAACTGGGAAGGGGAGTGGCCACAATCTGGCAGGCTTCAGGAGGAGAAGTCCACAAAATGGTTAAGTTCCAAAGAGACCTCTAAAGGGGACAACAAATACAACAGGAGACTTCCCAAGCCGGACTGAAGCCCTGCAGAGGCTGCAGGCTGAGAGGGAGGGATGGAGGGGGGGACCTGGTGGGACAGAGCTTGCATGAAGTGCTGACTTTAAAATATAAGTCATCTTCAGCAGGCGAATGACATGCTGAAAAACAGGAGCTAGAAGATAAGGCTGTTCTAGCTGGTGTCTGCAGGAATTACAAGAAGCGGTCGTAAGAGTACACAGGAGAACCAACAGGCCAGGAGGCTCTTCTAACCACCAGTACTGCTTTAAGAAAAACAAGCAGTCGGTATTACCAATTTCCCTTCTAACACGTCCCTTTGTTTCGTAACTAGCTGTGAGCAAACAGCTGCCAAAAGCTCTCTCCTTTATTTCCACATACTTTCCAAATGCTTGCCTGCCTACCTGCAAGTTCGTCTCAGAAAGCTTCAGCCACAGCCCATACCGTAATCTGTACCCACAGCTCCACTCCAGTTGTTCTGGAAGGTCTATGTTATGCCACGCTTCTCAAGTGGTTGGTTATATGAAAGCATTTCCCCATTACTGTACAAACCCTGCGAAGTCCTTCATAATTCAAGACAAACATTCCTGGTTCATTTTACTTTAATATATATTTCCCTTCTTTATTTTTGTTTTTTTATTTTCTTTTAAAAATATTTTAGTATTTTAATAAGCCAATATAATATTTAGCTTAACAATGTGTCACAATAATAAAAACCCCTAAATACCTTATTGAATAGAACTACTATCTGGGTAAAACTGGAGTCTAATAACTATTAATACTGCTAATAATGATACAAGTTAGACCAAAAAGGGTGTTGGGGTATCTGAAGGGCCTAAGGTGGAAACAGTTTCTCTCTTTTACATTTATCTCCATGAAGGTTACTATAAGATGGGTAGGTAAAAAGTACAAAATAAAGGCAAAACAAAGAACCTTTTTAAAAACATTTAAAATCATTTTTTACAACAAAGAATTTCTCAATCATATGCAACTTTTAAATATGAGGATTTCACACTAAGAGATACCACATTTATTTTGGGGCAGGATTAGGGTCCTAGCTAGGTCAGAAGACACTGGCATCAGGTACCATATCCAGGAACTCCCAAATATAGGATAAATGGCAGAAATACGTTTTAGGTCCAAGATACAAAGGGGCAGATGGCAACGCAACCTTTAGAGAGAACTGGCTGCATCCAACAGGAAAACTGTCAGAATACGAACGAGAGATGAAAGACAAGAAGTAGACTTCATGGGAAACTGCCAGTGTCCGGCTGCACCTGAAACTGACACCACCACCACCACCCTGCCCTCTTCTGACAGCGTTCAAACTCCACGTTAAATTAAACGTTCCTCCCCCGCCGCCTCATGGCTCCCTTTCTTCCAGAATGCTCCCTTTGTGGCTCGCACCACACTGTCAGAGGGTAATGATCTGCTGTGACTAATGTGGGCATTTCCTCCCTCCACCCATTCTGGGACTGTCAGCTCGTAGGGTACAGAAGTGAGTTTAATTCGTTTTTTGTATCCCCCACAATCTAATACAGATCTGTCTGGCATTACTATGTATTCAGGACAAATTAAAAATTCCTTGGCTGCATGAATATCTCTGGAATACTAAGATGTAAAACTTGACAAAAATCACCAGAAATTATTGTTTAAATGTAGTATCAACAGTTTGTAGAAAACACTTGATAACCATATTCTGACCACTGCATTTTTCCTCTTAGGTAACACAACAATTCTCAAACTTTTTTGATCTCAGATCCCTTTACATTGTTTAAATTACTAAGCATGCCAAGTTGTGTTTTTGAGAAATTTCAAAATCTTATTTACTTATTTATTTATTGCAATAAGCTAATTATATATTAACATGCATAACTTTTTAATGAAATATGATTATATTTACACAAAAAAACTTAGTGAACATGAAGTCACTGTTTTACATTTTTGCAAGTCTCTAATGGAAGACAGCTGGATTCTCCTACCTGCTTCTACATTCAGTCTGTTGCAACATGTTGTTTTGGTTAAAGTATATGAGGAAAATCTAGCCTCATACAGATATGTAACTAAAAAAGGGAAGGATATTTTCATGTTTTTTTAAATAATTATGGATATATTTTTAAAGATTTTACTTATTTATTTTTAGAGAAAGAGAGGTAGAAAGAGAGGGAGAGAAACACCAATGGGTGGTTGCCTCGTGCCTGCCCCCTATTGGGGACCTGGCACGCAACCCAGGCACATGCCCTGACTGGGAATCGAACTGGCGACCCTCTGGTTCACAGGCCCACACTCCATCTACTGAGCAGCACAAGCCAGGCCTAATTATGGATATTCTTTTTGATACTACACCAAAACTCAGTAAGTAATTCGTTTCTTAAAGGTTTTTGCACAATGTGAATCTAAAACCTTATCAAAGACCTTTTGGACTCTTTTATATTAAAACCCACTAGTCTGTCTTGGCCTTTGGATGGATCTTCTACACAGATGTGAATTTGTAACATCATACATTGGTTAGATGTTTTGGAGTTCTTCCAAATATCATTAAGTTTTGTAGATCTTCGAAATATTGATACAGTTCATTAAATAAGTTTTAAAAAATCACATTTATTAATATCCTACCTATCTCGTAAGGAAAGCCTGTAGGTACACAGAAGCTATCAAGCTCAAAGTAGTGGGCACAATTTTTCAAAATTCTAATTTTTTCTCTGAAGCTCAAATCTTAGCATTGGCAAATATGACCAGCTGTTTTCCTTGAAATGGTAGGCTAACTTCCCCACTTTCAATAAAGTGTCTGCCAGACACCCAAGTCTGAATAACCACAATTTGTCAGTCAGTCAGTTATTCTTTCAAATAAAAATGGTGTGCTGTGAAGAGTGGCTAGTTGAAGCTTCTCAAACAAACCATCCATGCCCTCTGGAATGCAAGAGAAATCTTTTATGTCACTTCCCATTTCTTCGCAAAGAACATTACAAAGACAGACTTCGAGGGTTGGGGTTTGATAAAATTTATAACTGGGTGCACAAACCACACTTCGAGAAGTGCTGCTTATGAAACATTCTGAACTTTAAAAAATACTGGAAGCTAAAATTCAAAAGGCCCATAATCCAGAAGATTCGAGAGTTATCCTTCCATTAGTAGCAACAATAGCTAACAACTAAGTATTTTTTATGTGTTCTAGGTGCTCTGAAGTATTATATCATTGTATATATTAATTCATTTAGTTCACATCTTGAAATTAATGAAAGAATTAGTAGTGGCATTCATAGAAATCCAGATCTCATTCTATCTTATGTTTAAACAGCATAGCTCCAAAAGGTTTCTGCTTCATAAGGAGCATTGCTTGACTGACAGTAGATACGAGCGAAGCCAAGGTGGCCATTAATTAAGGAAGGAAAGTCCAGAACAAAGACAGTATAAACCCAAGGGAGGCCAGATAAAAGGTACTACATATGAAATTAAGAGACCAGAGATGGCAGTCACACCCCAGGATAATGTAGGATACATCTATGTACATCTTCATCCTTGCCTCAGGGTTTTCACCTACAGTATCTTAAATTCAGATATCTTATAGTTGTATGATAAACACAAGCAAAATAATAATGCTTTCTTTCTATGCCAGGTATACGTTATCTCATTATCCCTTATGAGGCAGTATGTCTACTTTATAGAAAATAACAGTACTACCCATAACATCAATAAAGAATCTAACATATACACTGAACATCTGCTTTGTATCAGGCATTTCAAGTTAAGCAAATTCCATATATTTCTTATCTAATCTTAAGGATGACCTTGTAAGATAGGTGCTACTATTTATCACCTATCCAGGTAAGAAAACTGAACCTGAGCAAGGTTAAGAAACAAAGATCAGCCCTGGCTGGTGTGGCTCAGTGGACTGAGTGCTGGCCTGCAAACCAAATGGTTACCGGTTCAGTTCCCAGTCAGGGCACATGCCTGGGTTGCGGGCCAGGTCCCCAGTGGGGGATGTGCGAGAGGCAACCACACACTGATGTTTCTCTCCCTCTCTTTCTCCTTCCCTCTCCTCTGTCTGGAAATAAATAAATAAAATCTTAAAAAAAAAAAAAAAAGAAACAAAGATCACACAGCTAATACAAGGGAAAACGAGGATTTGGACTCAAGTTTAGTTAACTCCAAAGTCAGAGCTGCCAGTCACAGCCCCATCGGGCAGAGTGGTTAAGGTACTGAACCAAAACTGTACAACTAATTAAGGACAAAAAGAACCGGTATGAGAAACCATATCATTTTCTCTAATGCAGTTCTATGTTCATTTCAAGCACTAAAGCAGGGCAAAATAATCAAACAGGTTTTTTTTAAATTTGAAAATCATATTAAAAAGAAAACCTATCAAAGTTAAAGGCCAATGTGTATGTCATTATGACAATGGCAAAATTTTAGAGACGGAGAACAGATCAGTGGTGACGAGGCGTTAGGAAAAGGTGAAGGATGGGGAGAGGGTAGGAAAATCTCTGTGACGATGGACTACATCTATATTATGGTGGTGGTACAAAGCTACACTAGTGATAAAATGGCATATAACTACACACACATTGTACTAATGCCAATGTCTAGGTTTTAATGCTGCACTACTGTTATACACAACATCCCTACTGGGGGAAGTGAGAGAAGGGTGCACCGGAGCACACTGCAGCATCTAAAAAGCCAAAAGAAGAGGTTAGCTGAGTGCATCACTACAGACAGACTGGGGGTAAAAAAGAAAGCAGACACAAGAAAAACTGATTCAGTGATGAACAGATCCCCCCAAATACACTGTAGACAGCTGAACAAGTAACTTAAAGAAAAAAATGCCACAGCTAATGAGCAATGAAATTCAGGAATCAACTCAAGTAACACATTTCTTTTTTCTCCATGTTTACTAAAGAAGATCTCTGGTATGGGTCATCTGTTTTGACAAGTCCTTATCTGTGGATCATATTTTTAAAAAATTGTCATATCCTCACCAGCAAGGAGGAATTTCTCAGCGTGGCTAATATAAATAATATATCGTTTTCGGAACAGCTGAGATTCAGCCCCCTTTATTCTACAAATCTTTGCTTTAGAATATGAAAAAATAGTCCCAGAAACCAAATTAGAAGAATAATGGTAAGTCATTGTGTTTATTCCTTCAGTATTAAAAAAATAAAAAGAAATTCACTGTATATGAAATCTGATACAAAAGAAACCAATGTAACAAAGCAGTATCCATGGCAACTACAACTTAATATTTCAGGCCTCTTCAGCTGCAGTGGATTAAATAAAATGACAAGATGTTCCCTTTGAAAAGTAACCTGTTTCCATGGAAACATTTTAGTCTAAGAAGTAAACAGGCAATGGACAGAAAGGAGCAGGAAGCCTGCAACTGAATATCAAAAAGGGAGACGCATCTATGCAAAGGAGATGAGAGGACTGGCGGCCAGACTCCAGAGGGGAAGGCTCCTTGAGAAGAGCGTGTCAGCTGGAAGCAGGAGCCTGCCCTGATAGTCACTTCTTCATCCCAATGGAGGGGATGGAGTGAGGAAAGCAAGGGTCTGTGGACATTCACTTAAGGCACCCAAATATCTCTACGTGAGCATGGTAACTGCTTGAGACAAGGACTTGAGTCTAGAGGGGAAGAAGAGGGACAAGGACATTGGGTCCAGGGGAAATGACATGAGCCTGTGGGGAGAACCGAGGCCTTTTAGAGGAGCTGGCATAACATCTCATCACACCCCAGACCTGGACTCCACCCCAAACATGGAACGTAACAGCAGTGTAGCCTGCGGCCCTTCCCAAAAGGCTGGCCTAATAACTCTCAAGTGAGACCCGTGCACGTGGCAGTGTCACGTGTGAATGAATCACTGTGCAGTCTTAGTCTTCCTTTACCTGTCCTTCAGATGGCCAGTTTCAGACAGCAGGTAATTCTTATTTTTTCTACAGTGTTGAGTTAAGCAGGAAGACTGACATGAAATCAACAAAAAGAAGACTAGAAATTCTATTGCCTTATTCAGAAAGTGACCACAGGAATGGACTGTGGGTCAGAAAAACATACACAAAATTTCAGGAAAATAAAAAGGCAATTTATCAGAATCACTTCTTTTTAGAAGGGTTGTAGGCAGAAGTGAAAGTGAAGGAAGACTAGAACAGTGTACAGGGTTTCTCAGATTTGTCCAACATGAACACATATTCCTAAAGGAATCTTGAACAAGTTTCTTTAGGGTCTAACATAGTATCTTAAAAATTCATGTAAATTTTATATTCTATTCCAGAACATATTCTCATTCATTTTAAGATAGAAAATTATTTTCCCTAAATTTGAATAAGATCACCCTGTTTTATACATCCTACCAGAACGCCCCATGACTTTGGCACCCCACTACTGGGAGGGAGGAGCGGTTAGACACACCTGAGTCTAGAGGCTCAGGTGGCAGAAAAGAGCACAGACTTCAGAGTCAGATGAACCTGGAGTAAACTTGTAGTACCAAGTAAACAAGAGTAAGCAAGACCCAAGGTTTTGCTAGCTCTAAGCATGACCTTGAAGACATAATTCAATCTCTGGGCCCCAGTTTTCTCATCATCAAAATGAAGTTCTACATTGCTAGTTTGCAAGGTTGCTATAAAAATAAAAACCGATCTATGGAAAGAAGTAGGCGCGGCTCCCGTTGCACAGCAGTCATGACTATTATTAGCTCTGAGTACTGGCAGTACGTGAGAACAGAGCTGGTTTCTCTGAGTTCCCAAAGCACCACCTACCTCTCTGTCAGCCCTTATCAGAGTCATGATTTTATGTTTATTTTGTGTAACTGTTTCTTTTGATGGATGCTTTGCCCTTTAGACCAAAAGCACCATGTGGGTAGGAACCAAGTCTGTTTTTAGCTCCCCATTATATCTCAGAGTCCACTGGCACTCACTAAATGTACTTTAAATGAATAAATGACTCCAATATTTTAACTAAATTACTGTTTAGCCATAGATAGCAAAGTAAGCATTTTGTTACAAAATTAAGTCAAGTCACCTGTAACAGAAAGTTAGCCCTCCAGGCAAAATTAATCTGAAACAGGTTTGAGAAAAGTGTCCAGCAGGAACAAAATTCAGTATGCATTCAAAAGAATAATAATAAAAAAAGAGAATCAGTCAACAGTTGAACAAGTTAATGTTCCAAAGTCATACACAAATGCAAGCAAAGGTCAAGACAGGAACTCCTCCAAAACCCAGAGTCCCAATATCCTAAACTTCCTCTGATGGAAGTCTCTCAGAGGCTGTCTAATCCAACTGTCCAGCTTAACAGAAGGAACACACACTGCAGGGATAAAGGTGCTCTTCTGAGGAGTCCTCGTAAGTTAGCCACGGAGGACTCCAGGCCCCAGAAGCAGCTCCCCTTCCACCAGATCCCCTACAGATCATTCAGAGTCCAGGCTAAGACCCTAAGCATTAGCCGAGGGATAGGAAGAATTTCCATGCTGACAACAACATGCAGTAAACATGGCCTTTATACAATAATATTTAATATCAGAAAAAAAGGTAAAAAAATTAAAAAACAGGTTTAAAAGAATCTGGTTTCGAAGGGCTACAAGGGCTTTACTGCACTCACTGTCTAAATGTCTCATTTGCTTGTCATCTATCACGTTATAGAATTCAGTCTCAGGAATGGTGTTACATCTGCCTTATGAGAGCTTTTCTCGCAGGGAAATAGTGAGAGCACCTTCAAAGGCCAAGAGCTGGGGGTCTCATCAAACTTAAGGAGCAGGCTGTATGAACTGTTTTGTTTGGCAAATGTCTATGAGCATCAGAATCTGGTTTAAGATTGGCTTCCATTATAATCTCATACCCAGATTATGGGGTAGTAATTAATTTTTACTCACCTCAATTTCTTTGTGGCTGTGGTTAATCTATCGAAAAGAACCTGAGAGTTACACATGATGAAAGTGGTCTTGGTCAGTTAGCGAAAGTGGCAGATACACAGTTGACCCTTGAACAACACAAGGATTAGCGGTGCCGATCCCCACACAGTTGCAAATCCACATATAACTTTTGACTCTTCCCCAAACGTAACTAGTAATAGCATGCTGTGACTGGAAGCCATAAACAGTTCATTAACACGTATTTTTGTATTTTACATGTAAATATGCTCTATTTTTACAAAAAAGTAGGCTGGAGGGGGAAAAAAGTCTCATTTGTCGGGCCCCACCCCTGCTATGTGGGAACAGGCAGTGTATGTGCCCGGGGTCTACAACTCCACCCCACCTCAGCCTCCTCCTGGGTGTTGCTGTCATCACCGGCTACAAAGAAGGAAATGGCGGTAAGGACCACAGCGCTACAGAAAGCTGCACAAGCAAAAACAAGCACATCTGCCTCTTTAGAAAACAAACTCATTTTTTAAATCCCACTGAGACTCCAATAATTTATAAAGCAGTAGTATTTGAAGAGTAAATTGATCTCCTGACCAGAAATGTTACTAGCTTTCTGCATATTGCAATCAAACTTTAAAATAAACAGAAATGGAGGGCCCCCAGAAAAAGAGGGACTTTGGACCAAGTAGGTCTACAATGCACATCTGATGGTCACTTTGTTTGACCGTCACCTTATCCCTCTTCACTCTAGTGGTGAGAATGTGGGCGGGCGGGGGGGGGGGGGGGTCCGCAGCACCACTGGTGGCAACACAAACATTAGCACATGCACACACACAATATTAGAGAAAATGGTAAGACAAGAACACTGAATGTTGAACATATCAAATGATATACAATATGGAAGTAAAGCTTCTATAAAAATATTCAAGTATAAAGAAAAATATAAACACCCAAAGAGCATAAGAAAAAAGGAGATCAGTAAATGGTGGTTAAACATATTGGTCACTAATTTACTTTACCATAATTCCTAATATAATTCTTAACATTGTTTTTGTTACAGAGGTTGACCAAAAAAACACAGGTGTTGTTGAGAGAACCATACCTACAAGAGATTGTAGAGTTGGCCTTTGAATTAATAACAATAATACAATGAGCGACTATACCCAAACACATGCATACTGTTTTCATCCAATCCTGATAACATATGTGAGAAGAATTATTTATCTCCATATGACCCATGACAAAACTGAGGTTCAAAGGAGGGAATGAACTTATCCAATGTCACAGCTGGTTCAATGTCACTTACTAGGTGCAATGTGAACCATACCATCTAATTCCAAATCTAGTCTTTTCTCTTACTATAGATGCCACTCATATATGCAACTCATTTAGGGTGGAGGCCCATCTGTCAGGCACTCTACTGGCAACTGAATCTCGAACAGACATGGTCTAAGCCCCAGAAGCTTAGAATCTAAAAGGGAAGACAATCAATCAAATGGTCACAAACAAATGTATAAGTTCAAATAATTTTGTACTATAGAAATAATGTCTAATAATCCCAACTGAATTAGAATAAACTATTTTAGCTTAGACCCAAAACATACATCAGAGTTTATATCGTAAGACTAGACTAGCTTTCTTTCAGATTTGCTTTAAAGATTTTGTTCAAGGACCTATACCCTCCCCTATCAGAAACCACTTAATACAGATGGTTACAGCTGGGAGGAGATTTGTGGCCATACACATAATTTCAAATCTCCCTTTAGTCTGTATTTTCTTTCCTGTCTCATTCTGTCTGACATTTGTTTTATAGCTTTAGGATGAATGCCTCTCTGGTACAAAGACAATGCAGTTCAGTAATGACCAAAAAGTAAAACTGGAAAAGGAAAAATGAATTCAAAAGGAAAAAAGATCAGGAACAATGAACTGGAGAATCACAGACACGGTGAATAACAGGTCTTAGGTGTATAAGTCTTCGGACGCATAGCTAACAGACCAGAGTCTGGGAACTGGTCAAAAACGGACCTACCTATGCTATGAGCAGATCCAGAGACTCTACAAAATTAATGTTGACAGAGGAACATTTTAAATGTGACCCAAGCTCAGATTCTGATTCAAGATTCTAACAAAATGGTAAGAAAAGCAAGATCTGGGTAATATTTTGGTAAACTTTTGCTTTTGTTCTTTTGGAAACATACTCTCTATATTTCACCAACACTTCCTGATACTCTGAAGTACAACAGGAGGGGAGCAATTAGCTAAAATGAAAACTAGCATGTTTTCAAGGTCCAAGCAACAAAGACCCTGGACAACTTCACCAACCAAGAGAACACCTTTCCATGTGCTGTTCTTTCACCTCTCCCAAGCGCATGTTAACATTCCCAAAATATTTTTCCAAGACAGCAACATATAGAACAAATGCATTATCACCCAAGAATAGCTCTAGTGACTTACTTTATTAGATCCAAAATAGAGACATTCGACTCTTAACAACAAAAGGTTCCCACAGATCGTTACAGTAACTGCAAGTCCTCACATCTAAGCAGGGAGCTGCATGTAAGCTCTACAAATACACATTTGTATAAGGCCACACCTCATACAAGAGGGAGGAACCTGACCAGAGTTGATTCAGCTACAAGTACAGCTTGCCATTCACTTGTTTTTGCTAAATGTAAAAAACCAAAAAGTTTAAGAATTATTAAAAATCCTAAAACAGAAAGGTAGTCTCACGCCTGTTTTCCTAACAAGTGTTGTCCTAACTCAAATAATGGGTTTTCTAAAATAAACCTGAAACTTTAGTCCTGTAAGGGCAGCAAGTGCTGCAACACCCAGTTTCTCTAAAGAAAGGACAATTTTAGACTTAGAAGAGTAAACGTGCTTCTAAACAGAGTGAAATAAGACAAATTCCAGAAGCACCACTTATGGTTTGGGGAAAATGAGTATCTGCCCCAAACTTTCAAATGCAATGTTCAAAGAAATACAATCAGAATGGGAAGATGGCTCTCACATGAATGGAAAAAGAGATTAAAAACCAGTAATGAATGTGCTGACCCTAAATTATCCCTCTAAGATTCATGTCCTTAATCGCAATCTCAAAACTGAATTTGCTAGGAACCGGATTACAATTCGGCAGTATCTTTACTGTCTAGAACTCACTATTTGCTTTCCAAAAACTTCCCAGAAATCAGGGGCCTCGTCTTGTCATTTCTTCACTACCTGAGGGACTTCTCCCTCTGTCATACTACGAGTGTTTCAGTCGCACATTCGCCTATCATTGGTTTCCCTTCATCCTCATAAACACGCAAAACTTAAGTGTCACTTCAAATTTTTTTCCAACCTTCACCAAAAGAAAGAAGAGGAGAGAAAGAGAAACAACCAATATAATTTAAACACTTCACTTAATATTTACTAGGGTAAGACTTCGACTTATTATGAGTGGCTCCCTAAGCAGACCTCAGTGACAGCCATCATTCTGTGCCTCGTCTGCAAACAGGAACACACAGAAAGTGGAACTTCCCCTCCCAGAAAAAACTAGTGCCCAGCCCCACCGAGCAGCAGCAGGCACAAAACCTGGCCTGGTCAGTGCCTCCACCTCAGAAGGCATCAGTTCCTCTTTTTTACTCCACTCCTACAGAAGTGGCAAGTCGCACAACAAAATGCACATACATACACAAGTGCTATCCTCTGCTAAAACAAAATAAACAAGCAAAATACCTGGAACCTCAACTTCTAACACACGTCACTGCGTACAATTTCTTTAACTGCCAAAAAATTTTCCGTAAGTTCCAAAAGGAAGAAAGGACTGCTTCCTTTTGAAGCAATGGCCAGTAAAAAGTGGTGTGACATAACCTTTCATTTCTTTTTAAAAAATCAATTTTTAGGTGATACTGTTGCAACCACAATCTGCAACTGTCCCCTGCATACATCAAAATGTGTGCACTATTTCATTTTCAGACTTCAGGAAAAGATCACGAGAATTATAATTTGCTCTGGCAAACAGGCTCTCAATCAAAACAAGTTCCACCCACCTTCAAAGCAACCAATAGCTGCCCACCTACCACCCTTCCTAAAACATCCAAACAGAGCTGCTCTGGGGCCCAGGCATTCCCTAACCCAGCAGCCTGCAGGTTTGCTCTGCAGGTGCTTGAAGGCAAACGAGCTTGGCACAGGGCACACAGCAAGACTCAGGTTAAAGCTATACCCAGAGAGGATGAGATAAGGGAAAGGGGAAGAGGACAGGGACAGAGGGACCCACAATGTCCCCCATTTGCTTTAATGCATCTCTGGGTAGATGCCGTCCTTAGCTCTGATTTCACGCCTCGCAACACCACCTACAAGGCCAGCCAGGGCTGAATTAAAGGCTCTCAGGAACATGCACTATGAATGATGAAATGATTCATAAACATCTTCAAAAGTGAGAAAGAGCAGCAAAAACCATCACTGTCTCCGTGAGGCCAGACGAAGATTAGCCTACCTGCAGGGGCTGAATGGATCATCCATGACTAACAGAGGCTCTGGTGAGTCTAGCTGTCTCCCTGAACCTCTACTTACTGCTAAAACTCTGCCCTTTTCTACTCTAACAACTCAAAATGGAGGCACATGCAGTCTGAGAGACCTCATAGAGCTTTCACTGAGCTTGTGCTATGACCTAAGCCTTCACGCAGAACGCAGAAACTTCCCCCTCACACTGACAGGACTGAGCATGTGCTGTGACCCTCCCTCATCCATACACTGTCTCTCAACGCAATCAATCTCAACCCTGCTGTTTCCGTAAATAAAGCCCAGCCAACAGACTCTGCAGCTTCTCCCCGCATACCAAGCTAGTGTGCAGGGAAGTGGGGCCTTAGAAAGGGGATCCGAGACAGCCAACACCCGGGTACTCAACAAGCAGAGCCACTGAGAGGCTTCAGATAAATGCCTTCCTCTGTTAAGACAACAGCAAGTTTTGTCTTTAAAAAATAACAGTAATTGTGGTTTTAAAGAGCATGATCTTCAAGAAGGAACAGAATCAAAAGACACATATATGAATGACTATGCATGAGATTAAGGAACAGAAACACTGCTGCATATTTAAAAACATAGCAGTGCTACTTAAGGGGAGGAACCCCACAAATTTTGGGGGGAAACTTTAAAGATTTAGGAAAAAGGCACAGGAATAACCATAGCAAAGCTATGGAGTGCTGATTATTGCCGCAGCTACAAATGCAGTGTAGATGGGTAGATGTTTACAGCAGAGTATCTAAATAACACTTACTCTATGTAAAGAGCTTCATCCCCTTTAGATAAGTTCTAAAATCTCCCCAAATGATAAAAAAAAAATTCCCTACAGTGATACTACCCCAACCAGGTATGTCTAGCTTAAAAAAATGTACTTCTAACAGTAAGAAAGATAGGAAGGTCTAAATCAAGAGGTCAAAGAACACCCAGTCACTAATATCTGGCACCCGAAGATGTGGGAGTCTCCTGACTCAGGACTCAAGGCAATTGTTTAGAACACTGTCCATGGAGCTAAATTCATTTAAAATTACATGCTAAAGCCAGTAACCAAGGCCACACCATCCTAATCATACTGAGCTCTATAAAGTATTCCTGTTGCCCACAGAAACAGTCAAGACATTTTCTGTTAAAATCCTTAAAAACACACTTATGACCTCTCCCCGAACCTCCTCAGAAAAAAAAGGGGGGGGGGGAAGGGTTGTGGCAAACTGGGCTGTCAGCCATAAGGAAACCTTAGTTCTGGATGTGTTTCCAACTAAGAGATAGTTCTTTACCATCATGACTTGGTTAAAATAAAAAAAAAAAAAGACCATGGAACTCCCTAAAGTTTATAAAGGACAAGATAGGGTAGGAAACCACAGTGCTAACTCTGTTTCTTCTAAATGCAATAGAGTGTGAAGAAATTAGAAACGGCTTTCACAGAGTCCTCTGTGTCCTCGGGATTCCTAAAAGCAGTGCAGACCCTGCCCCACGTCCCACCCAGTGCTGGTGCTCGTGCTACGGAATCAGCCAGGCTCTGACCCTGCGACTAAGTCAAAACTCTCACTGTGCTGAAAATGTAATGTGTGCGACACAGGAAGTGCCAGGTGCACTTGAATAAGCACGTGAGGCGAGTACCTACAGGCTGAAAGACCGTTTTCCCTACACATGTAAGACAACATGTCCCAGAAGTAACTAGAAACAGTTGAGAGAAAAAGACTTTCCAAAAGCAAGAGCAATTACCAACTAACTAGCATAAATATGACCACCAAACATGTATTAAAAATAAAAACTACCACACCTCTCCACATGGAAAATGTTTCCTTGGAGATATCAACAGAAGACAATAATTTCATAAATTCATCATTACTCTGAAAAACCATGGGAACTGTTCCATGGAGCACAGCAAAACATCCTTCCTGTAACAGCGAGTCAAAAAACATGACTAGGCCCCTGGCCGGGTAGCTCTCAGCTGGTCAGAACGTCATCCTGCTGTGCCAAGGCTGCGAGTTTGATCTCTGGTCAGGGCACACACAAGAAAAGCAACCAATGAATGCACACACAAATGGAACAACAAATAGATGTCTCTCTCTCTCCACATCCACCTCTAAAATCAATCAATAAAAAAAAATACAGACATGTGCTAGAATTTCGGTCCCACAGGCCCTGAACGATTCTAAGGGCAAGTCACCAATACCCTATGGCCTTTTCTGGGTAGCACTGGATCCCAGTGGTGAGCCCAGCCCATCTCAACACCATCTTCATTGTCTTTCCTGATACTGTCAGGAAAGACAACGCTGTCACTTAGCACTCCGACAGATGCCCCTCCCCGTCACCCCTCAGTGGCAACACAGCCCAGAGCTCACTCTCTTCTCTTTTACACGCCTTCCCGAGGAGAACTCACCCACTTGATCACAATTTCAACCAACTCCTTTCTGGAGACACCTCCTTATGAGACCAGCTTGGAAGCCTGGGAGAATTTTGTGCTTGTGTTCCTGTCCCTTAACTCAACAGAGCTTTTCCTGAGGTGCCTCCCCTCTCTTAACAGATTTTAAGCCACAGGTGGCGAACACAAGGCCCACAGGCCAAATCCGGCTGTCCACCTTGTTCTATGTGGCCCGGCACCTTGTTTCTACCTGGTGGCAGGGCCGAGCTCTCACTTAACACCTAAGGAGCAGTTACATTTATACAGTCCTAAAATGACATTCGGCCCTTTGAAGGCCACCACCACAAGGCTGATGTGGCCGCCCGTGAAAATGAATTTGACACCCCCCGTTTTAAGCTCTTTGCAGCAAGGAAAGTATCAAAATCATCTTTATTGGAACCACCCAACTCTCTTATTTTGTACCTCAAAAGACACATCTGAGAGGGGCACAGTATCACTTACAATGTATTTCTTGGCAAAAATTACATAACCTAAATCTAATCAAGAGGAAACATGGAATAAGTCCACACTGAAGAATACACGACAAAACTGTCAATGCCATAAAAAAATCAAAAAGGCTAAAAAACACGTTATGAAAACAAAGGCTAGAGATATAAAGATACTCAACTAAATGCCAACATGTGATCATAGAGGAAAATTATCTTCTAATATATTTTATTGATTACGCTATTACAGTTGTCCCATTTTGCCCCCTTTATTCCCCTCCGCCCTGCGCACCCCCTCCTACCCACATTCCCCTTCTTTTAGTTCATGTCCATGGGTCATATATATAAGTTCTTTGGCTTTTACATTTCCTATACTATTCTTAATCTCCCCCTGTCTATCTTCTACCTACCATTTATGCTTCTTATTCCCTGTACCTTTTTCCCCTCTCTCCCCACCCACTCCCCTGATGATAACCCTCCATGTGATCTCCACGTCTGTGATTCTGTTCCTGTTCTAGTTGTTTGCTCAGTTTTTGTTTTTGTTTTAGGTTCGGTTGTTAATAACTGTGAGTTTGTTGTCATTTTACTGTTCCTATTTTCGATCTTCTTTTTCTTAGATAAGTCCCTTTAACATTTCATATAATAAAGGGCTTGGTGATGATGAACTCCTTGAACTTGACCTTATCTGGGAAGCACTGTCTCTGCCCTTCCATTCTAAATGATAGCTTGG
>VMDR010008712.1:0-35722 GCA_007922815.1 Macrotus californicus | reverse complement strand
ATAAATCCAACTGTGGCTTCTCCTTTTCTGGCTTTCTCAGTCTCAGAGGTATTGACATTTGGGTCTGGACAATTCTTTGCTATAGGGACTGTCCTAGGATTTTTAGGAAGTTTAGCGGCATCCTTGGTCTCTGCTCACTAGATGCCAGCAATACCCCCTCACACATACTTATGACAATCAAAATCTTGTTGAGATTAAGACCCTAAATTATAAGATCCACCAATAAATGACACTTTTAAAATATATATCAATGTGTCTGTGTCTAAATATATGATTACAACACATATCGAAACAATTAAATCTTACCTCTTTTATATAAATAGACAAAAGCATAGTTATGGTCAATGAAAACCAGAATTAACACAGTTGGATTTATGTTTCCTATTCCAAAGTAAATAACCCAAAGATCAAAATATATTTCTGGGATTCTGTGTTACTTAAGAGAGCAATTTGATTTGATATCTTCTCTCTTGAAATTTATTTTATACCAAAAAAACAACCTCTGTAAGTTCTGGGAAAAGAACACAAAACAAAAATATTATAAGGTTAGTGACCATCAGGTACACATGAAAATAACCTTATCAAATCCTGCAGATGAAATCGGTATTCCTTTGTTTTTACGAAATGGACTAAGAGCTTGAGCTTATTTAGACGAGATGATGGAGGAAAAGGAGGGAAAAGAGTAAAGAAATTATAAATAACTACTTTTACATGCTTCCCATTACTCCAGCCTCAGTTACTTTGATAATTTTGTGCCTCAAGGTTCAAACAGTTCAAAACAGTGTCTTAGAAAATACTCCCTACCTCTTTTAAAGGAACCAGGTGAATTCCCACCTTGGTCCCTAAGTGACAGGTGAGCACCAGCAGGGCAACCCTGAGTATTTCAATAACTCCCCAAGTTGTTCTTTGCTCCACGTACACTCTTGTCTTCTCTCTCTTGAAGTCCAGGGAAGCACTATGGCAGCAGTGTGCCATCCAGATCACTCACGCCATCCAGTACGTGGTCGAGTTTGCAAAGCGGATAACAGGCTTCATGGAACTCTGTCAAAATGATCAGATTCTACTTCTGAAGTCAGGTAAGCAAGGAGAAGGTTCATGGAACGGGTCTATTTTAGACCAGGATATGGTCGACCCTGATCTCAGTGTTGGTTCTAGAAAATCCTCCTTCCCATATGTAGCTCATTTTTACCACCCACACTGTCAGCCAACTCCCAAAGGAAACGCTCAGCAATAAAAATGCCCTGATACTTGTTCAGTTCCCCTTTGAAGTCAAACACAATTTCGCTTATTGAAAGTGGAGCTATTAATTGCGAAGGTTGAGATACCCAGCTTGACAGGCAGTGCAAGTAATGAGCGTGTCAAGGTGGCTGAATTGCTGAGCTGGCTCTAAAATGTACTACTTGCCTTCTGTTGGGGGGGTAAAAAAAAATCCACGCTAGCTGCGATCTGCCTCTGTGGTCATTTCCAATCACTTTAATGAGGATGGCCTGCAGCCAGAGTACACCGGAAGAAAGCACCATGCTCTCATCTTTCCCTCCCCCTTCTCTCACACATACTCTGACACACACACACTTAGGAAGTGGTTCAAGAAACTGCACATGATGGACTTTGCAGATGCTTTTACCCAAACAGAAAAGAAAAAGTGTTTGTCTTTCTTGGCCCCATTTGAAAATAGAAGATAAGAACCACCAGGGTGTGTAGTTAGCCTTCATGGCTCTGGGCCATAGTAATAATAATAATAATATACCCATATCTATAATATCACACATGTGCATGTTCGTGTTTACCTATGACATCTCATTTAATCTTGTGTGTATTGTTTCTATTTTATAGAAGAGGAAGTGAAGATTCAGAGAAGTGAAGGGCTGTGTTCAGTATCACAAAGGCAATATGCAGCAAAACTGGCATTTAAACTTAGGCCACATAGAATTCTCAGTTATTCTAATTTACTGCTGCTTCTTTACCAAAGGATACAGGTGGATGCAAGTCTTGACTTAAACATTAATGTATCAGTTACTAACTGCTGGGTAAAAACAACGCCAAAACTTAATTCAAACAACAATAATTATTTATTTTGTTCCCAAAGTTACAATTTGAGCAAAGCTCAGCAGGGATGGCTTGTCCTGCTCACTGAGGCAACTTGACCAGGACATTTGGTGGTGAAAGGCGGGGGAAAAGAATCCACCTTCAAATTGGCTCAGTCCCATGGCTGGCAGTTTGTAATGGTTGACAGCCCAGAATTAAGCATGGTCCTGGGCTGGGTGCCTCAGTTCTTATCCTCCTGAGCCTCTCCACAGACTGTTTGGACTTTCTCACAGCATAGTTACTAGATTTCAAAAGCTAGCATTCCAAGAGTATAAGGCATTTTTCTGACTTAGCTTCAGAAGACACACAGTGTTATTGTTACTGGAGGTAGTCACGAAGGCCCACCTAGATTCAAGGGTAGGAGACATGGACACTACTTCTTGATGGAAGAGTGGTAAGGTTCTAGAAAACCATGTATAATGGAAGATATTTTTGTGACTCTCTTTGAAAAATAAAATCCAACTTCCAGTCAAGATGGCAGCAAATGTAAACACAGCTCGCCTCCTGGCACAACCACATCAAAATTACAACTACACTATAGAATAACCATCACTCAGAACCATTCAGAAATCAAGTTGAATGGAAGTCTGACAACTAGGGAATTAAACAAACCACATCCATCCAGACTGTAGGAGGGACAAAGACATGGAACAAGTTGGTCTTACATCCGGGTGTGGTGGAAAAAAATTTGAGAAGGATATCTCAGGAGCAAGGCGTCCCAGGCCCCATAGCCTATAGTTCCAGTGTCAGGAAGATAAGTCCCCATAACTTCCGGCTGCGAAAACCATCAGGGATTGAGTTGGTGGAAAAAACTTTTGGAGTCCCAAGCAGTTCCTCTTTAAAGAACCTACACATGGACCTACTCAGATTCACTCCCTCTGAGCTCCAGCACCAGGGTCATAGCTTGAAAGGCTTTTGTGGCATACGGGAGGGACAGAAGTGCCTGGCATCAAGGTGACAGCTGGGGGACAGCTTTCTCCCATGCAGAAAGGCAGGCAGGAGCCATTGTCCCTTTTCTGAGTGCTCCCCCGACAGAGCTGGCAGGCAGCTGCCATATCTGGGACTCCATCAACCTGACTAGCACTATTTGCCCCAATGTGGATGTCCCCAAGACTCCATCCCATCCAAATTATGGGCCCACCCAAATAGTTAACAGTGACTTTTCCAGATGAATAGCTAGTCTTGTCTCATGCTTCACAACTGCCTAAATCCTACCAAATAAGCAACAGCTGGTCTCAGTGAGTCCCCAGCCCCCTGTACCTCCTCTTAAGTGTCCCCAAGCCTGGCACTAGTAGCAGCAGCCAGCCTCGATTCATAGCTTGGCCTCACCTGGGAATCTCCAAGCCCAACTCAAGTAGCAGCCATCTCAGATTGCTTTATAACTCATGCGGGGTGGACCCAGATAAAACATAGGCGGGGGCTATTCTTGGCCTGCACCACCTGGGAAACTCCAGAGCCTGCACACCTAGTAAACCAACAGACCACACTGGAGCACCACTACCCTGTCCCTGCACAGCTGATCCTCCACAAGGGGTAGAGATTGGTGGTCAGTGGTCACAGCCAGTCCTTGAAGCTAACTGGCCTGGGTAAATCCCTCCAAGTGACCTGCCAATAGCAATCAAGGTGCAACTAGAAGAAGAGAGAGTACTCAGCCCACACAAAAGGAGCACCTCAAGTACCTGGTGTGGGTGATAGGGGAGGCTGTGCCACTGGACCCTACAGGACACCTACTACATTAGTTCATGCTGCCAAGATAGGGAATCATAGCAGCTCTACCTAAAACATAGAAACAAACACAGGGAGGGTACCAAAACGAGGAGACAAAGAAATATGGCCCAAATGAAAGAACAGATCAAAACTCCAGAAAAAGAACTAAACGAAATGGAGATAATCTCTGAGATGCAGAGTTCAAAACACTTGTTATTAGGTTGCTCCAGGAACTCATTGGGTACTTCAACAGCATTAAAAAGATCCAGTGAGAAACAAAGGATACACTAATTGAAATAAAGAACCAGTTACAGGGAAACAACAGTAGTATGGATGAAGCCGAGAATCAAATCAATGATTTAGAACATAAGGAACCAAAACAACCAATCAGAACAAAAACAAGAAAAAAGAATCCAAAAACATATGGCTAGTGTAAGGAGCCTCTGGGACAACTTCAAGTGTTCCAACATTCATATCATAGGGGTGCCAGAAGGGAAAGAGAAAGAACAAGAAATTGGAGATCTATTTAAAAAAATAATGAAAGAAAACTTCCCTAATTTGGTAAAGGAAATATACATACAAGTCCAGGAAGCACAGAGAGTCCCAAACAAGATGAGCACAAAGAGGACCACGCCAAGACATATCATAATTAAAATGCCAAAGGTTAAAGATAAAGGGAGAATCTTAAAAGCAGCAAGAGAAAAGCAGTAGCTACCTATAGGGAAGTTCCCATAAGATTGCCAGCTGTTTTCTCCAAAGAAACTTTGCAGGCTAGAAGGGACTGGCAAGAAGTATTCAAAGGAATGAAAAGCAAGTACCTATAAACTAGATTATTTTATCCAGCAAAGCTATCATTTAGAATGGAAGGGCAGATGCAGTGCTTCCCAGACAAGGTAAAGCTAAAGGAGTTCATCACCGAGCCATTATTAAATAAAATGTTAAAGGGACTTATTTTTTAAAAAAAGAAGAAAATCTAAACTATGAACAATAAAATGGCAATAAATATATATTTATCAACAAATGAATCTAAAAAACCAACTAAGCAAACAAGAAGAATAGAGACAGAATCATGGATATGGAGAGGATTTTGATGATTGCCAAATGGGAGGGTGGTTTGGGGGAATAGGTGAAGAGGTGAGGGATTAAGAAGCACAAATAGGTAGTTACAGAATAGCCATGGGAATGTAAAGTACAGTGTAGAGTTGTCAAAGAACTAAAAGCATGACCCATGGACATGAACAATGGTCTGGGAATTGCCTGAGGGACTGGGGGATGCTGAGTGAAGGGGGACAAAGGAGGAAAAAATGGGACAACTATAATAGGAAAATCAATAAAATATTTTAAAAATAAAAAGAAAATCTAGCACACTTGATATGTGACCTTGAGCTAACCTCTCTAGATGAAAGCCTTCTCATTTGTAAATTAAAGAGGGGGTCTAGAAATAATGAACTGTAAACTTGGAATTGCATCGGCAGCATCAGAGGTGCTTACTGACTGTTCTGAGTCATGGGCATCATCTGAGGCCCATGGAATCTGAGTCTCCTACATAAACCCAGTTCATTGTACTTTTAACTAAGTCTCAGATATAAACAGCCCATGGACTGACATTTGGGAATCATTGGACCATATAATCTTTATCAGCTCTGCCTGCTGTAAAAATGTTGACTCTAATATAAAAGGCAAGGTACTTAACCTCTTTAAGCCTCTTGTCCCTCATCCACAGAAAGGGGCTAATAAAACTTACCTGACGTGGTATTTTAAGGAGCAAATAAAATCATGAGTGTAAGGGGCCAAGGAACATGCCTTCCACATTGTAGATACTCAATAAATGGTATCTATTATTTTTGTTAGAAAAGCATTGCTTCGATTAATATTTGTAGATTCTCTCCCTATGTGTAACTCCTATTATAGGTGACACATGAGGGACAGCAAAGAGAAATCAGCAAAACAAAAGAAATAAAACACAGACACAAATATAAAGGAGCAGCATAAGAAAGGCACCACGGGTACCTTGGACAACAAGTATAGCCAAATTACCCGTATGGGGTCCTCATGCAAATCTGTGGCTGTCACCTTCCAACACTCAATAGGGCAAAATCCAATTTCTCCAAAACGTGGAGAAACTGTGCAGCAATAGTTCCTCAGATGTCAATAAATGTTCAGGGTGGAAAACAAAGGTAGTAAACTAATTCATTCAATAAATATTTATTAAGAACCTGCTATGCACCGGAGACTTTTTTAGGTCATGAAAACATATGAATGAGTAAAATAACCACAGCTGCCTATGGCTACAGACAAGGGTCCTATCGTCATCAGGCTAACAGAGAAGTCCTAGAAATGCTAGGTCCCTCAAGGTTGAACAAGCTCCTCACATTGGGACTTCTCCAAGCCTTTGATCTGTGACTGTTGAGACTCATTCCTTCTATAACCGATCTATCTCTGGAAAGTTAATATTCAGCATTTTGCCAAAACTTATTTGACCAAGAAGTCCTCATTACAAAGAACACCAAATAGAAATGGTGCCCTAAGAAACACACTGTAGGAGTTCCTATTTCAAGTCACCCTGTGCTGGAATATAGAAGAGTCTGTGAAAAATGGAAACAGACAGCTACTTTTCCCCATATCAAAACGCCCACAAAAGTTAACAGACTGGGCTTGCCTGCCGCAAAGCTCCTTTCTGGGTCACTTACCATCACTTGTGAATTCAAGAGTTGAAACTAACTTTAATATCAGTCAGAAAGTAGAAAGCAATGTAGCTTAAAAAAATGTTGTTCCTTCCCTCCATATTAGCCACCTTTAAAGTGTATTTTTATCTTTAATTCTTCCCATAAGCATCAAGAGAGCTTTATTTCTAAAACAGGTGCTTTTTTCCTTGGGAAAGAATCTTGAAGGATTTCTGTATGTGTGTGTCTATATGTGTCTGGATGCATGTTTGAAAGTTTATGAAAGTCTCTTGACCTATATGCAATAATAACCTCTTTATGACTGCATATATTATACATAGTTTTTTTCACTCATAGGTTGCTTGGAAGTAGTTTTAGTGAGAATGTGCCGTGCCTTCAACCCATTAAACAACACTGTTCTGTTTGAAGGAAAATATGGAGGAATGCAAATGTTCAAAGCCTTAGGTAAGTTCACCTTTGATGATGACACAATTTTATTAACTACCATCGGTTTCTCCACTCAGCTGGAAACTGGTAAATGAAATACATTGATTCTTTAACACGAATTAGTATTTAACTTTCAATAAAGGTTGAGCCTCCAATGTTTTTATCTAACTCTTCAGATCTTATAATTATGCATCCAAATATGAAAGGAAGGAGAGAACCATGTTTCCTACTGTGACTGACCATGACTCATTTGGAAATCAATAAAGATTGTTTCTAGAAGATCGGGGATGCATGAGGTCATTCTTTGTAAAGTCAGTTTTTCTTTTGCCTTCTAGCTTACTCTTCACAAAGTTTATTATGTAGACCACTATTGATCCATGAGGTGACCTCTTACATTTTTTATGGAACTTCATAATCATTAGTTAAGGCACTTAAAGGAAGAACTCCTTCATTTGTTTCTCACTCAGAGAAGTGACTAGTGACTCTCGCCCTGTTAGTGCATGAAGTCTGGGACCACAGACAGAGTGGGTGTCAGCCTGCCCAAAATGATCCCCAGGCCACGCTCATGGGAGGGCATGATCAGAGTCAGTCTCTGGAAGTGTTAGGTATCATTTACATCCAGTCATCAGTGCATGCCATGGGTAAGAAGAACATTAGCAAAGATGGGCTAATGCCAGGAAAGATTTTAATGATGGACAGTACCTTTTGTTCCATATCCTACCCTCAGACATCCAAGAAGGCCACTGGCCTTTGACCTCTTGTGCTGTTAGGTGATATGGTAGCCAACAGCACCATCGGGGCTGGCAGTGTTACCTTCTGCAGTTGATACACATCCATATCATCTCCAAGGCTAGATTTTCAAGAAAGGAGGGAAAGCCTTGGCAAGCAACTTGGGTATATTTCCAGCTTCATAAAATAAACATCTACCAAGGATCAGTGTAGGGATGAAGCATTATTTTGCCAAAATTCACAATGGCTAAACAACTGAGCTGCTTGTTCTTCAGTAAAATTTCCAGGAAGTTACCAAATTAAAAGATACCTCATTTCTGTTCTATTGGTTTTTAACATCTCAATTTGAGGGCCCTGGATACCCTGCATTGCCAGGTTCGAGAGCCACCAAGAGTGATAGCCCTGAGCCCTTTATACATAATGTTTTAGGTTTTCTGTGAATGCTATCTCTAAACCAAAGGATCCCCAAATCATTTATTTAAATTCTTTAGTTGAAACTAATTTCAAACCTATACAATTAGATTTAGGCTATGTATTCCCACTTGGATATTACAATAGGAACACACCATTTCCATCTGCCCTTCATTGGTAAAATTCATTACCTAGTCAAGATGTTGCCCCTCATTCTATAATGATTACTAAATCACTTTTTATGGATGGAAACTTGAAAATATTTTTTCTATGTGCCTCGTAGCTGAATCCTGGAATAACTTTTTGATTATGAAATTTTTCTTACTCGTGCCCATTCTGATCAAGTATTTTCATTTAATTTGCTTTCTGTTATAGGTTCTGATGACCTAGTGAATGAAGCATTTGACTTTGCAAAGAATTTATGTTCCTTGCAGCTGACTGAAGAGGAGATTGCTTTATTCTCATCTGCTGTTCTGATATCTCCAGGTAGGGAAGACTGAGGTCTTTACCTTTTCTTTTTAACCTGTTTTACTCTCTTTCACGTGGATTATTCCTACCTCAGCCAAGGAGCTCTTAGAACCATAAACCATATTTATTTAAAAGAACCATATTTTCTTTAGCAAACTTGTGACATTTTGGGGCAAATCAAAGGAAAGTAGTCTCAAGTTAAATTAAATGACCAATTGTGTCTCAAAAAACAAGAATGGAGCATGTGATAAAGGTCACTCCAGATTCAGAGAAGTAAAATTATTCCTTAAACTATAAATAAAAACTGCCCTGGCTGGTATGGCTCAGTGGATTGAGTGCCGGCCTGTGAACCAGGGGGTCACTGGTTCGATTCCCAGTCAGGGCACATGCCTGGGTTGTAGGCCAAGTCTCCAGTAGGAGGCGTGCAAGAGGCAACCACACATTGATGTTTCTCTCCCTTTCTTTCTCTCACCCTTCCTCTCGCTCTAAAAATAAATAAATACAATCTTTTTTAAAAGAATAAATAAAAATTGATAGTGACTTGTTATAAGTAAGTTCCATTCTGATTTTAAAAATATAAGGATATAGGGGAAAAAAATCCAGTAAGGTGAAACTTAGTAGAAATACACCTGAATGAAATATCCATCATAGGGACTAAAATAAATAAAACATATACTTTCTCCTCTTTAAATATCTCTTTCTCTGGCTTTCCCACCCCAATTAATGTTGATGTGCTCATTTCAGGCAAATGCTGGTGCTTCTATTTTTGTTTATTTATTTATCTTTAGCCACATTAGCGGCTTTAAAAGGAGGTGGGACAAGAAAGGAAAAAATGGCTCCTATTAAGACCAGAACATTCTAGCTCAGGCTCTGTCACCTTTAATCTGTGTGACCTTAAACACTTGACCTCCTGAGAGCCTCAGTTTCCTCATAATAAACACCTAGTCTAGCTCTAAAATGCAATGAAATAGCAAAAAGTTTTCAAAGAAGATAAGGTGCAACATTTATAGATCAAACAGAACTGTAGCAACTGAGATACTTCTTTTTTTTTTAAGAAATATTTATTCTTTTTTTAGAGAGGGGAAGGGAGGAAGAGGGAGAGAAACATCACTGTGTGGTTGCCTCCCACGCACCCCCTACTGGGGACCTGGCCGGTAACCCAGGCATGTGCCCTGACTGGGAATCGAACCGGTGACCCTTTGGTTCACAGGCCCGCACTCAATCCACTGAGCCACACCAGCTAGGGTGAGATACTTTTTAAAAACATATGCCAACTTAAAAATGTATAGAATCCTAACATATACATGGCTCCTTCTTCAACCAGAATGAGAATTCAGAGTCACTCAGCTTTCTCTACAGTTAGATTTGGGGTCAAGGGACAGCAGTGTCTTTGACAGTTCTCCGTTGAAAGACAGACACATTCCTGCTAATTTTTGCTGTCGAGAGAATCATTCCTTCTGTAACCCACTAGTCTCTATAGCCCAGATCTCTCTTCTTATACCATAACATATTCTTCAGGGAGACTGGAAGAAATCAGCCTTACCTATGATAGTACACTTTGACGTATCATTCTAGCTGTGCCTACCAGTAATATGGGCCTCTACACTTTTTATCAGTTAGGCTTTATTTATTTTTAAATCTTTTGAAGATATTTTCCATTTGCTTCTGATTTTTTACTCAGCTACTTTATCAAAAATGGAAATTTGTTATCATTTGGAGTGTTACTACTAACAGTTTTGGGGGGGGCTCTAAATATCAAGCTGTTTCTTTTTTAATTTTTTTTTTTATTCCCCAGGCCTAGAAACACAAAGATAAATGGAAGAAGTGACAAGAAATATTTACTTCTGGTAGCAACCAAATGCCAAATAACTTTGCTCCTACCATTTTCTCACTGCATTTGACTGTCGCCATATAGTATAGGTCAATAGAGTACTAATTCTCAGCCTGTGGGTCTCTGTTGAGGGAGGTGATTTCACGCCGGTTCCTGCTCGCTCAGAGGAAGCATTGCAAAACTCACTGTCCTCTGTAGGAATGTTTGTGGCAAGTCAGTAAATTCCTAACAACAAATATTTAAGACATGACATATCAAACCTAAATAATCCTTAAAGATAACCACTCCAGAGGGAAGGCAATCTTGTACCTATGAGTTAGGAATCAACTGAACTATGAGCCTTTCTCTAGAAAGGACGTGCTGTAGCCATCAGATTCTGCTCAGTTTGGAAGCCCTGTATTTGGCTTACTCTGCCTTATGGTGAATCTTCCAACCCTGATAGCAGACCCACACTCAGAGTCTTTAGCTACTCCAAATGCCTTGTTTGCCTCTCTGGCCCAGTGCTGAATTTAAAAAGAGAGGGAAGACAGATTGTCAGACTGTGCAGGCTCTGCCTCGTGCCAGACCCCACCCTTCCCCCAGGTTCTTGCCATAATGACCACTGTATATTCAGTTCCAGATAGTTTAGAGAAGGGAGAGGGAGGGAAACTTCATTTATTCTGACTGACAATTGTCAACTGAAGGCTTTTGTGCTCTCTTACGTAAGGGTTTGCTTAACTGTTGGCTAGACTTGTTCTTGCCCTGTCTAGGATTACAGAATCGAGTTTCTCACCTGACCTGAACTGTGTTCAGAAGGATCAGGTCCAGGTTCTTTTCCATGAGTATTTGTTCAGCATTTGGAGACTCCAGGTGTCTCTTCACTGAAGTTCCAACCTAAGGCATTGATGCTTGGCTGAGTTTTGTCACCACAGTGTCTAAAGCGTCTAGGAAGCAAGGAAGGAAAGAGGGAGAGAGGGAGGGAAGAAGGGAATGAAAAGAGGGCGGGAGAAAGAAAATGGAAGGAAAGGAGGAAGAAAGGAAAGAATAGAGGGCTTATCCTATTCACCATTTAAAAATTCAATATAGAAAAAGAGGACTCAAGATTAAATTTTTTAAACTGATTTATGTTTGCGCTATAGAAATAGCAACATAGCCTATGAAAGGGAGGGGGTAACCTGAATACCAAAAATATTCCTATACATTTTCTCACTTTTATAATTCATCTCTTCACAAATCATTGACTTCCACTTTGAAAGAAAATCTCAGCACATGTCCAGAAAGTATATGACATAAAAATTGTCACACTATAATAAACATGGAGTTTATTTAACCATTGGGTCCTTTTGCCTCCATTCTGGTCTTGTATGTAATTTGTATTGGGCATTCTTGTCATCATAGAATTACTTGTAAAATATTTAGGTTTTCTATAGAAAAATCACATGATTCCAGAAGCAGTTTAGAACTAATTTGAAGGGGTTCTGAACCTCAGGCCTTGCATATGCAGGTGAAATAAAACAAAGCTTACATTCCATCCCCTTCTGACCCATTCTTTTCCTTCCTCAGACCGAGCCTGGCTGATAGAACCAAGGAAGGTCCAGAAGCTTCAGGAAAAGATTTATTTTGCACTTCAACATGTGATTCAGAAGAATCACCTGGATGATGAGACCTTGGCAAAGGTAGGTTTCAGACCCACTGTCGCTGAAAAAGAGTGCAATGAGCAAACTAGGGCTGGTTGTATAAAGCAAGAGACGTTTCTCAGCAAACCAATTTCGGAGAGTTACCAAAGGGGCATAAATTTTGAGGTGCATGTTTTAAAAGGGAGACTAGTAAATTGTAATAGATCAAGAGGAGAATGACATCCTTAGGGAAAGAAGATACTGATGGACCTGAACCCCAGCTATAGGAAACAAATCAAAGAAAGGGAAGTATTTCATCTGAAAAACGAAAGTTTGAAGCAAGGAATCAAGTCCTCAGAATTCAGATGGGACACAAGTGGAGATTTCGTGCCACTGAGGAGTCAGGTCTGAGCAAAAGGTAAGAGGAGGTAGATTTTTACTCAAAATAAGGAATAACTAGGAAATGATGAGGGTTCCTGAACAGAACTGTGAGGCAGGGCATTCCCTGTCAATAGCCATATTCTAATAGGTACTGCTTGGTTTCCTCTCAGGTATATTGTCAATGATAGTGCTACCCAGAATAGTAGATTATACTGATTCCTTGTAAAATTCCCTTCAATTCTAATCTCTTCACCCAAGATTTGCCCTGGAGTTCTTTCAAAATGACAAGTGTCTCATGAGCAAAAGCAAGCAACATGCCATCAGTTTCTTGCCTCAGCTGAAGAATAGTGATGTTTAAGAAGACTACTGAGAAAGTTGTTTACCAAAGTAAATTGATCATAAAAAGGAAGAAAGAATTTTCTAATAATTGATACTTAGCATTACTTTAGATTTTAAAGTATCTCTGATTTTTTAAGAAATGGAATATTTTTGAGAGCCAGAATTATTTCAGATTTTTAAGTATCTTTGCTCTCTTAAAAACCGGAATCCACCCTGGCTGGTGTAGCTCAGTGGATTGAGCGCTGGCCTGAGAACCAGAGGGTCGCCAGTTCAGTTCCCAGTCGGGGCACATGCCTGGGTTGCAGGCTGGGTCCCCAGTGGGGGGTGCGTAAGAGGCAACCACACATTGATGTTTCGCTCCCTCTCTTTCTCCTTCCCTTCCCCTCTGTCTTAAATAAATAAATAAAATCTTTTTAAAAAAATGGAATCTTTTAGAGGGTAAGCAACTGGGAAATGGAGCTTATTCATGGGAAAACCTTCACACTGCTCTTGAAGTTCTTTATTTTAAAAAGAGGGGAAGACTCTATTGGCAATACTATCAGATTTCACTTTGCACATAGAGAGTATTGTTATAAAAAACTTTAATGCATTAAACATCCTGCTCCATGATGATACTGTTTTGTTAAAATTAACACGTCCTAGGAAGAACGTTTCCACACTGCAGAGTGATGGTTCTCCTTGGTGTAGCTTTGCACCATGTGGGAAAGAACAAATCACCTCCTCTCTGCACCTCAGTTTCTCCCCATTAAGAGCAATGCAACATGCTTTCAGATGCTCTGGACAGAGAAGATGGTACTGTGAATATGTGCATTTGTCTCCATAATTGCACAATTAGCATATATACATCTAGCTAATTAAAGAGGGGGTATTTCTTGCATTTGGCATCTCCCCAAAAACTTTTGTCCCCATATTTGCCACACCAAAATTAAAGTCTTGATAAAATCCAGAGTTAGACAAAAGTTGTTGCTATTCTGTTTAAGGGGATTTTCTGCTTTTCAGAAAACTCTGGTTTCATCGTGTGTAAAATAAAAATTATAATTCCTTACTTCTGTATAGATGTGTTTTGATGTTCAAATGAAATATATACACTGCATGAATTCTAATACACTGTGACATTGTGATTATTACTATCCTAAAAGAATGTACATTTTAAAAGGGAGACTAGTGAATTATAATAGATCAAGAGGAGAATGGCGTCCTTAGGGAAAGAAGATATTGATGGACCTGAGCCCCAGCTATAGGAAAACAAATCAAAGAAAGTGAGGTATTTCATCTGAAAAACAAAAGTTCTTCATGCTTAAACCATTTTTTACCTTCTGTTATCCTGGTACTGGTCATCTGAGGTATTTGAGATAGAAAGGAGACAGAGAAACTGAAGAATGAAAGTTATTTAAGGGCAAGAAAAAAATTGAAGCACCGACTGTAAGTCAGTTTAATTCTCCCTTCACCATCTTTAGTGGGAAAAGTACATAAGTCAATTCTTATTTTTTAAGTTTTTAGATATAATTGACACATAACATTATATAGTTTTGGGTGTATAACATACTGATTTGATATTTATATTATATATTGTAAAATGACCACCACAATAAGTCTAGTTAACATCAATTCAGTTCTTTTTGTATAGAAATAATGTCACAAAGCTGGAAACCAGAGAAAGCATTAAGAGAGGATGATTTCTTGTATGAAATTCAGGAGCCAGATGACAAAGCATTGCTTCCACAGGTCATGTATGGATGTTAGGTTTTTGCATGGACCCTTCCTTGCAACAGTCATCCTTTTACTAGGATGTCATTTAAACTAATGTGGAAGCATCATGAAACAGAATGAGAACTGGACTCTTATTTATCCTGGCTCTCAACTGTGTAGCTTTGGATAAGTCACTCCATTTGTCCAAGAGTCAGGTTCATCAGCCATCAGGTGCTGGGGTAGAAACGGACAAGTCTCACAAGTTCCTGACTGCTTGAACAATTTAAGGACAATGGCTTCATAGACGTATAGGGGCACTCTCTCATCAAAACCATAGTCTCCAGATGGCATAAATGTTTCATTTAAATCCAAGGAATCTATTCCACCCTACCACAGAGTCTTCTCATTTTTTCAGAAATGCTCCTTCTGCCTTCACAGTCATGGAGCTCTTCAGTCTCCACAATACCTCTGAAACAGTGAAGACCATTCTTCCTGTTATTTATAGACCCTGTAGGCCTATAAACATGATGAAACCTATCTCTAGAAAAACGCACACATACCCAAGTGTTGTGCTGAAGTCCAGGGGCTCAGGTTAAATCCCCAGTAAAGGGAGGAGGGGAGATCTGCCTTCTGTGTCATGTGCAAGGACCATTTATACTGCCGACCATTTGACCCTGAACAGGAGTAGCGAATGTCAGGTGAGAGGTACATGACTCACAGTCAGCAGACTCTGTCCTGAAAGAACAGTCTCCAACACACCTTCTACATGCCCACCTCCTGAAATGAAAGTCCAAGTAACAGTGCCTTACACTTTTGACCAAATTTGGACTAAGGGAAGTTTTGAAATTCCAGAAATCTATGTCCATTAACTAAAAGGTTTTAATCTCTATGCATTAATTAGTTTGTTAATTTGTTTGTCTCTGGAAAAATACTCTAATAAACAATCTAGTGTTCTTTCCTCATCAGATAATATGTAGCATATTTGTAATAACCCATCAAAAGCACTTTCTAGCTGAGTGACCCTGGACAAGTGACTTAACCTCTCTGTGCCTCAGTTTCCTCATTTGTAAAATGTGACTACAGATAGTATCGCTCTCATTTTGAGGACTGAGATTAAATATAAGCAAGCCGCATGGTTCATAATAGGTAGTTTGTGGAGAGAAGAAATTCTATTTTGGCAGAGAATTTTTTATCTTAGAGATTGTATATTTGAGCTAATTACCAATGGATGAAAACTCTTTCAAGAAATGAAAGTTGGAGGAGCAGGGAGTGAAGAGATGGAATAAGGCATTCCAGGTGGTTGGGACATGGTATGCAGGTAAGAAAGTAGAAGGTGTATTTGAGCTATGAATAAGAGTTAGATTTGGCTGGAACCTGGACTTGAGAAGCCAATAAATGAGATGACACTGGTCACTTTCACTAAAGCTCATGAAAAAACATCCACACATATATATTTGTAATATACATGTATGTTTTTTAAGCCCCATCTGACTAAGAGAGGCAGCCCATCTGTTCTCTGTGCTTTACTTTTCTTGTCTGGGAAATGAGTCGGTTGCACTGGACGGTCACTGAAGTCCCTTTGACCTTATATTCTTTAACTCAAAAAGAGAAAAACAAAAATTTCTCCTTAAGATCTTCTTTTACTCTTCCATGCTCAGTCCAGTGTGATAGTTTTAAGATTCTTTAGATGTTCTACCATTACAATAAGTGAAGAAAGAGACTCATTTCCCCAAGTACTTCAAATCGGTACTCTGTGCATATGGTATTTTAGTCCAGGCTGCTATTCTGGCCGAGAGCTGCAAAGCATACAGTGTTGATAGAGCCTGTGTCCAGAAGTCAGCATTCCTGTCAGGCTTTAAAGTGGGTCTCTGTCACCCGAGCTGTAGGTGCTGTGATGGCCTGCTTTGACATCCTCACTTCCCGGGGTGAGGATTGCTGCTGGGCTTAGGAACCTGTGGTGCTCTTTCTCCACTTGGTGAATAATGGTGTGATCACTGACTGCCGTGGGAGGGCTAGGGTGGGAGAGAAAGCTGTGCATGTTAGAACTGCAAAGACTGGCGACAATTCTGTTCTCTAGCCTGTGGGCTTCCTTATAACAAGTCACTAAGTCTGCCATTCTTGTGGCCCTGCACAGAAGAGCAGAGGGAGAAGGAGAAAAGGAGCCAGTCCAGCTAGCGCCAGGTTGAGGCAATGCACTCATGGCCAAGGGCAAAGCACGGCTCTGAATGTCTGCTCATATCCTGCCCTCAGGTACACATTCCCAGCCCTTTCCTAAGAGTAGCCTCTTTGTCAAGGTCATAGGTAGAGCCTTCTCAATGTAGTCTTCTCCAGTCCAGCCCCTCCTACTGTGTCTCTTGCATAATTAGAGTTGTAGAATATTGTTAGGTAGCATATATATTTTTCCCAGCACACCTGCAGATATGTGCAACACTGCTGGAGGGGTATTCTCACCCAAAGCTGGACTGAGAAGTTTAAAAGTGGCAAATTCCATAACAACACATGCATATATCCAACCGGTAGGCATGGAGAACTCAGACCACAAAGCCCGCTCACCTCCCCATATGCAGAGCCTAGAGGGAGTCATTTTTATGTTTGCACAACTAGAGCACTTCAGTAAGTACCAAGACTTCGACTCACTTCTCAAAACAGTGTGTAAATACTTGTGCTTTGACATGTGCTATATAGATGCTGCCTTTCCAGGAATCACGGGCCATACCACCCTTCTGGGTGTTTTCAAACCCATAGTTCTATGCTGATAAACCCCTTCTGATTCCTCCAGGATGTGGAGGTGTCCACGTGGAGTTGTTATTTGGCTAAGCGCAGAGTCTCTGTGACTCCTCTCTTCTTTCCTATTCCTGGCTGGCCAGGAAGGTACCTGCCCCCCGCACTGGGCTCCCTCTTTTCTTCTATATTTTTAATAGAAAATATTATTCCTTCAAGGAAAGATGACAGCAATGCTATTATTATTTTCTTCCTCTATCATTATTATATAGTCTTTCTAAGCTCTTGCTGCCCATGAAGATGGCACAGAGCATCTCTTCCTCCACAGGTATGAGCCTGAAGTTATGCCATGTTAACGAAAATGCAGTGGAGATCTCAGATTAGCTATGGGAACAGAATGCCCTGCCGAGAGGAATGGCTGCACCATGTGGTGAGAAGCCTGTTCCTTTGAGGTTCATCTCCCCTCAGATCTGGAAGGCTTCAGCCTCCCCTGGGCGAGCTCTGAGAGTCAAGCTGGGAGAGGCACAAGCCGACAGGTTCACTAACTTCTTCATTCCTAAGTCCGTTTCCAGCATTAGAATCACAAAACCGCATCATGAGTATAGAGACGGAAGTTTGTCTTTCTGTTAGGGCAGTACCAAGTTACGAAATAAAAGCTTAAAAGTGAATAGACAAGTGAAATGGATGTATTTAGCCTCGCGAGTGCCCTGTTTGTATCAGCGCCTCAGAAATTTCTCACACTTTGATCAAACCCTTGTCAGTTTCCTGCATCAGGTTGGAGGGCATCGAGGTGGCTGGGGAGCCCACGTGAAGAAGATCACTAGTTTTCACGCTCTTCATGTTTCATTTTTTTCAACTTCAAATGCACCAGTCATAAAATGATGGATTTTCTCATAAAACTACCCTCTGGAAAGAGGCATAGAATTACTATCTCTTCTTGAACAGCTGTTTTTTCTTCTTGTAGACCCCTGTAAGTATAAGCTAAAGCTTCCTTCTTATAAAAAAAAAGAGAGAGAGAGAGCGAAAATGCCTTTTTCATAGACCCTCTGTCTACTCCTGCCATGGGGATTATTTAAACATAAAGAAATTTCATGATGATTTGAAATTGACTACTCCCTCCATCTCCAAGTGCTTCTGGATCACCTCCCCAGCTGTTTAAAAAGTTGTTGAGGCATTAACTGCTGCTGCGGCTGCTCGGAGCTCCCTTAGAAATGGGGGTCCCCCAGCGGTAGTACATAATATTAATGAGCAATAAGTGACTGCCTGCTGCTCCTTCCGCCGGGCCCTTCTGGGCTCTGACAAGTGCTACTGCTGCCTGCCTCCGCTCGCATGGCCTGGTGGCCCGCCCTGCCTCCCCAGTGATGGATGCCCCTGCCGACACTTCCATCTCCACAGCTGATTGGATGCCTTTACATCAGCCTCTTCTGCGAGCACAGAGATTGAGGAAGCACTTTGCCTTTCTCGGTGCTCCTTGTTCAAGGGGTCCCAGTGCTCGTTAACAAAAAGCAATTCTCACCCTTTAGCCCATTCTACAGATGAGCAACAGGGACAGAATCCCAATCCCATAGAAGAGGGAAAAATGAATTTCTGAATCAGATGTCTCTTAAACCCAGGTTTAGGCAGGAAAGAAGCAAGAGTCCGTCCAGATTCTCTCTCTGAAGCCGAACGCAGGCTAAGTAACTGGCGCGGATGAGAAAGTGTAGAAGGGTTCCTGTCATTCATTTCATTTCCCACACCACCTCTTCTCTAAAGAAACAGAAAGATGCTTTAAGAATTGTTGTTCCTAGGGTTCTACTTCACGGATCACAGTTTATTAAATGAGCAACTTACTTCAATCACTGCAAGGACATGAAAATTGATGTGTTGCTCTTTTATTTCAATAAAAATAAATGGCTGGTTTTGTATTCACACATAATGTAGAGACTCAGCCTTTGGTTCTGGTTCAGGACTAAACTGGTTTCTTGCCCTGTGTCTCATTTGGCTAAACAAGCCTGGCCTTGACTATGCATTTCTCTCCTTGAAGGAAGCATTATGTCGGAATGGAAGCATGACACCTAACACATGTGTCGCTACCATGTGTCAGGTACTGCTCTAGACAGTTTGTGTTGACTCGTTTAACCCTCACAACAGCCCTCTGAGGTAGGGGCTGCTCTGGTTGCCATCTGACAGATAAGAAAGCTGAGCGGTAAGTGACCTGCCCAACATCACCTAGCTGTAAATAGCAGATCCAGGATGGAGACAGGCTTCAAAGCCCATATTGTTTTATCACTAGGCTAATCCTCTCCGCTGTGTCAGGGGGCTCAGGAAAGTCATTACTTGTCCCTCATCAAAATGACAGAACTAAGCCCATGGACTCTTCCCTCTCCAGGTATAACTTCCCTGTGTGTTTCCTGAAAAGCTGCCAACCCTACCCTCAACTACCAGGACTATTTTGAACATGATAAAGAATTTAGTTTTCAGTTTTGGAAAACAGCAGTAAAGGGATAAGATTTGAACTTCTGAAGCAGTGTTTCTCAAACTTGAACCCAGTACGTCTGCATCCCCACGGGATGTTCGTTTCAAACATGGAGTCTGAGCCCCTCCTAGACTAACAGAAACAGCATCCCTGGGGGTAGATCCCAGGAACCTGCATGTGCAGGAAGCACCCAGCAATTTTTATGCATGCTAAAGCTGGACAAGCTTTCTGGAGTTACTTCTGAAAGTCTCAGAGCTCTGCACATCATCAATTCAACCGCAGATGATTATAGAAAGCTTTCAAAGCCTCTCTGCATTCAATGGCTATTTCAGGGAGAATTGTAATGTGTAAGAAGCGTTCTGAAACTGTTGTAGTCTCCTTCTGTGTGAACCAGATGGTTAAGAGAGCTTGAATAATTTCCCACGGAACTCCAGTTAAGTAGACCCTTGTACATTCCTTACCTATGAAAACAGAGTAAATACCCATTTTTCCACCTGGACCCAAAGCGAATCTTTCAGAATGAGATTCTGATCGTCTTTCTTTTTTCTTTTTTCTTTTTTTTTGGAGGTGGGGGGTGCTTAAAACCCTTACAAAGACCTCAATGAAACTGAGACCTTGTGTCATCTGACCATAACCACCTCTCCCGCTTTATCCTTAAACATGCTTGTCCACTGCTCCAGGGACGCTGAACTTCCTTCAGGTCCTTCCAGTGCCCCAAGCAAGCACAGCATCTTTGCATTTGCTCCTGGGGCATATTGTGTAACCCCTGCCCCAGAATGCAGCTAGCTCTCAGTCTTCCTTCAAAGCCCAGGGTAGTGGCGCTCTCGAAGGGAAGCCTTCCCTGGCCTGCCAGAAGAGGCCAGGACACCCTATTATCCGCCACTTCTAGCCCTGTCCTTCTATAGCAGTCAGCACAGGTTTTCCGTCGGCCTTTGACTGTGTGGTCACTTTATTCACATCTGTCTTTCCAAGGGGATTATTAGCCAGAATCATACTGTTTTGTGTCTTCTGCTGTTTAGCAGAGTGTGTATTACAAGTTTAAGCAACTCATAATGTTGGAGAGAAAGTCTTCATTCTCCTTTTTTATTTCCATCCCTATAGAAGTAAACACCACTGGAAATGGAAAGTTTGAACACCAGACTTCTTCATGTGAGCTAGATCCCTTTAATGAACATGTCAACAGCTCTAATCATAAAGCTATTTTTAAATTGCTCATAGCGTGGTTATATCGTCATCAGTTCTTAAAAGAAAAGTTAATGAAAGAGAGGAAACTTCTGATTTTGGGTAACCACAAAATAACATTATCTATTTCCTTTTTTCACCTCGAAGACTAAAATGGTTTCTTATTATGAAGTAGGGTAGGGAGCACAATGAGACTAGTTAGTGATTAGGTGAGTTTTGTTAGATTTTATTTTATCGTCACTTTCAAGTGTACTTTTGGTGAGCTCTACGCTCTACCAAGCTTACATTTTGTAAAACTGTTCTCTATGTGACAGCATATCTCGTTCCCATAGTAACAGGACCATAGTGACACATGGTTTTAGGCTAATTTTGACCCTTACTGATAGATTCTAAGTGTCCCTAAATGATAAGTATGTTAAAAGCTATATTATGCTCATCTCCTAACACTTATATAGGATTTGGCAAGCTGTGGACATTTTAAATTATTACAGAACACTGTCTTCCGGGTATTTGAACTATATATATATACAAAACCTATGTATATAAAACACCTAACAATTGTAAGTGGGTATTCTCACAAAGCCTTTTGAAACATCTCCCTAAGGGAGCTAAGTGCCAGCGATGTCTCATATCTTTTCTTGATTAAATGCAGGCTTCATTTTATGCATTACAGCAGAAAAGGGTTTGAGAGATATAGGCAGGCCAGCGAGCTTGACAGCAAAGCAGTCCAGGCGATTTTGAATGACACCTCCTATGGTTTAGGCTGCCCCTTCCTAGTGCAGTCACTTTCCAAAACTAAAAATCCAATATTCACATCACAAAAGTCTGTGGGAAATAAGAGGTACAAATATTAGCTAACAATTGTATTTCATGTTCACAGCATTCTTACCACTTGTCTGAGAGTCACCTCCTTCAGTCCACACAACAGCCCAGTGAAGTTGTTACTGTGATTAAGCCCATTGTGCAAATAAGAAAACTGCAACATTTGTGTCTGTCCCGGCCGCACAGCCATGTAGCTACTTTGGAACCAGGATGCCGGCTCAGTCAGCCTGCTTGCAGCGCACCCACTCCTAACACTGCACCTAGACTGCCTCCTATACACACTTTATCTAAGAAAAGTGAATCGGGAAGCTTGGTCTGGCTGCTTTTCTCTTTATTTTCCCTTTAGAGGATGGTGGGGGGAGGGGCCATGGTGTGAGCATTTTGTTTTGTTTTGTTTTGTTCTAAAGGAAAAGCTGAAAGTGAGCCTTCTTTCTCTCTGAACATCTTTTTCCAAAGCCGTTTCCCTTCATCTGGGGCCAAGAAAGACACTGATTCAGAAGACAGAGCACTAATGAGCTTCCCCTTTGTCTCCTTCCCTGTCCCTCCATTCCGCAGTTAATAGCCAAGATACCAACCATCACCGCAGTGTGCAACTTGCACGGGGAGAAGCTGCAGGTGTTTAAGCAGTCACATCCAGACATAGTGAATACACTCTTTCCTCCGTTGTACAAGGAGCTCTTTAATCCTGACTGTGCCACCGTCTGCAAATGAAGGCAAGGACAGCACTGTCTCATAGCTATGGAATGCATCACCATTAAGACAAAAGCAATGTGTTCATGAAGACTTAAGAAAAATGTCACTACTGCAACATTAGGAATGTCCTGCACTTAATAGAATTATTTTTCACCGCTACAGTTTGAAGAATGTAAATATGTACCTGAGTGGGGCTCTTTTATTTGTTTGTTTTGAAATGACCATAAACATACAAATATAGGACACTGGGTGTTATCTTTTTTTAATTTTATTTGGGTATGTTTTGGGAGACAACTGTTTATAGAATTTTATTGTAGATATATATGAGAACAGAGCAGTACTTTACATGGTTACTTTTCCTGTTGATTGTTCAAATATAATTTAAGAAAATTCCACTTAATAGGCGCACCTATTTCTATGTTTTTAGGTAGTTGATGCATGTGTAAATTTGTAGCTGTCTTGGAAAGCACTGTGCATTATGTAATAAGTATATAATATCTGAGAATATTATATATGAGAATTACATGCACATGCACTGTGGCTTAAAAATCACACCTACTAGCAAAAGAGGTTCGGTCAGGCTCTCTTACATTATTTCCCTTCTGTGTTATACGTCACCTTTATGATAGACAATCGGGATTTTGTTCTCCCAACCAGAGTTTTCATCTACAGCCAACGGCAGGATGGTACCAGTTCAGAAGTAAGTCTGCAAAAGAGTAATTACAATGCACAGCCTCGGCATAAAAACTCTGTTTCTATCAGTGACATCAAAGCCTTGTCAAGATGGTACATGTTGGGGGAAAATACAAGTGTTTGGAGCCATTTTCCTGTTTTAAGAATTAGGCTACAGGTAATATCGTGGAGTCCAGGACTTTTTTGACCAAACAATAGATTTTCACCAGAACACACAAAACACCTTTTCCTTTGGATTTCAGATTGTGAAAGAAATTTGATTTTGGTGCTTACTGTGTCTTCAACAGAGAAATACAGTCTATGGATTATGACCACCAGCAATCTTTTCTGATAAAATCAGAGTAAAAAAAGTAATTCAGAAGCCAGGGCCCCAATGCCATTTCATGTAAACACTATCTCCAACCATTTTTTTTCTTTTTTGGCAAAGAAGAAATAAAAAAAATATACAAAGAAGTAGTTCTTTATATGTATTCTCTTTAATATTTTTTTTAGGAAAAAAAACAGCAATAAAGGGGTAGGCAGGACTTTTTATGTCCTTTAATCAGAAGCATCTAATTTTTTTCAACTCCAACGTACTGTTTTATAAAAATACAACAAAAACTCGACAGATTGGAAAGAAAGAGCTGAGTCATTCTACGAAACAAACACACCCCAAAGCCAGCACTATCTTTTGTGCAGTTTGAAATCACATCCTCTCCCTAGCCTAGGACTATTTGCTCAGCAGCTTTTAAAAGTACAAGATGTGAGGTGAGACAAGGATTCGAGAATTGAGGCTTCAAAGTACAGTTCTCCTTCCTCCTCCTGTTCTTCCGTCAAACTGACCCCCAGGAAAAGCGCAGATTCTAAGGAGTAGTCTCTGCCTGTGGTCTGAGGCCTTGTGCCTTCATCTTGTTTGGTCCAAAGTAAGATTTTTTTACAAGGGAAGTAGAGGAGAGCTTTCTGTATAAAACGATGAAAATTATGATCTCCTGTAAGCGTAGGCCAGCCGTCCACGCATGAAGACCTGCCCCTTTTCCTTGGTCAAAGGCGCCCACACGTGCCCTTGCACGCACACGTGCTCTGTGAGGTTCCCATCAGGGGACACTGCAAGTTCCTGGCCATCTCTTGTGCTTTCCTGAAGTTACAAGGTTGAGAGCCATCTCCACGATGCCACAGACGACCAAACAGGAGCGCTCAGCTTTTCTTTTAGAAAACAGAGTCTTTTCCCACCTCATGATTGATGAATTCCAAACCAATGGGGAAAAATAAAAAGACTTTAAAATAATGAATCTCTTTCTCAACTACTGTTATATTCAATTAATTTAACTACATTGAACCAAATTAACTTCAATGTCTAAGAAGACAGCTGTAGACTGCTTATTATGCTGCTACAGGGACGCCATTCTTTATGGTGTAAATGTCACTCCTGCTAGCTCTTTGTATAAAGAATTAATTCCAAGAGTCATATTTCCTTCTAATGGAAAGATTACTTTACTGATTGCTAGGAAAACAGGGTAATGGAAGGCACTCAATTAAACCAAGCCGTTTCCAAATGCAATGTATGTTTTATGATTGGCTTGTGATAGGCAACGTGTAATATGTCTACTTGGTGTTTCCCTTTGAGCTTTGAACTTATGTCAAAGTTTGTTTTCATCATTCTGTTGGCCCAGTGTTTTCCATTGTCAGCCTGTAATTCCTGCTCAGTTGCAAGGAGGATCATTTGTTTCTCCCAATTTACCTTAGAGGATTTAAATCGGCTCAATTGATGAAGTGGCTGAGAATTTTTTCCTCCCTTGTCCCATGGGTGAAGTAGGAAAAAGATTGTTCCCCACATTTGCCTCAGGAGGTACCGGATTTGAATTTGTGTCATTTCCACTAGTGCGAGCATTTAATTGGGACGGCACGAACCTTTTGAAGCGAGGGGACAGAAAACGACTAGAGACTGAAAACCAGAACAGAATGGTGGAAACCAGCACACACTCAGCCCACTTCAGTTGAGGAAAGTGATTTCTGGGGTTTTGCCACGGTTGCCAAATCTGTCCCTTAGAAGAGAACCACGTCATATTTTCAATGGTAACAAAGCACTTTTACAAGCTGCCCTTTAAACATCTGCTGTGACTCCATCTTGAGGTATTTGACATTTTGGTAAGAACAACTTTCCTTACCACGTGCAATCTTTGTCCCTTCCCCAGAACACTCACAAAGGTCCACGACACGCTTATGATAAAGTGTGCACTGGAAAAAATAACCTGTGACCTGTCCTTTTCACTCCACGCTTTGTAAATGACAATCACTGCTTGATGCAGATGTTGCACTGTATCCACTCAGGGATGTTTTATTTTTTAAAAAAGGTACATCAAGAAGGAGAGGAGAAAAAAACAGGAAAATGACAACAAAATGTAAAGGGCATAAACTCGATATGCCAATAAGAGAACCTCTCTGACAAGGCTTTCAGACCAACGAGCAGTAACTTCATGTTGTAAATTGAAAATTCAAAATACTTTTACTGTGTGGACTTGCTGACAAGTTGCTCATGAGTAAGGACAACTTAGTCTCATTTTCTAAAGTCTGCTAAGAGCCAGATAATGCAGCTGCTTTATTTACGGACTACGTAGCTCTCAGTGAGCCCAAGCTGCCTCTACAAGTCCTGAGCAAGGGAAAGACAGACAGCTTGGTGGCATGAGATGAACCTAACAAGGGAGGTGAAGCTGTACTTGTGGTCTGTGAAAGGAAAGGCAAATTTTGGAGAGAAAGTAGGAGAAAAGGGGATCCCAAATCCATCTGACCTCTCACATACACTCCCACTGTCTATGACTCAGGTCACCGTGTGTCCCTTTTTCCGCAGCTCTTTTATCCTCAAGGACAGAAAGCTGAAGGTGGAGATGTACTCTTCAAACATAGCCTTCCTGGATTTCCCTTGCTTTACTACTGTTTTCAGGGCTCTGGACTAAAACACCACTGATTTGGTAAAAACAGAGAATACAGTGGTATTTTCTGAATTACGTGGGCAATTGGACTTTTTTTGACAGAATTAAGAGACCCTAAATTATGATGAACTCTGAATGTTAACAAGAGGTGTTGGGGAGGCATCCGCACATTCTCGTATCTGTCATATCACAGCAGTCAAGCTAAACTGTTTGTAGAAAACCGTACACATGGACAGTCAACTCACACTCACTTCTACAATCCCATGTGCACCAGGTTGGAATGCAAAAACAATTCTTGTGTCCCAAGGACAACCTAAAATGTAACCAGCTTTTTTTCAAAAATGTCAGATGCAAATGAGGTATCTTTTGTTCCATATTCTCTGTTTTCATTTATTATTGATGCAAGAAAAATTCTACTTCTATTGGAAATTAGAAGAAATAATTTTTCCTGACCCTTTTTTTCTCTATAAGCTTTTGTTTCCAAGGAAGTTAGTAAGATTGGCAGTAAGCTCAGGCAAGGATGGCTGTGCCCTGACAGAACCACCATTCAGTAGAAACAGCAATAACTTTAAAGTGTGCATCTGTAATGATGTTTTGCACAAAGTCCCCTGTATAAAGAAGAGAAAAAAGCCCACCATCTGCTTTAGACGACGTGGTATTTGATTTTTTGTTTCTGTTAGTACAAGGAGCAACTTGATATAAGAAAACCACGTGGGTCTTTAGTGAAGAGTTGACAACCCTTTGGGGTGGGGAGGAAACCTCAGGCCCAGGGATACATGTTCACTTAAAACAAGGGTTAAAATTCAAAAGCCTAAAAGGGCCAGGGAGTTGATGCAAAATGAGTAAGGGAGTCCACTGGTGCACTGGCAAAAAGGGCCAACCGATATCTGCTGAAGCTGAAGTGTGGCTGAAGCTTCTGACCCTCATAAAATCTCTTGAGCTGTAAATGGTGTCAGGTGATTCAGAGCTTGGTGCAGTCCAGACAAACACATCTTGAGCACAAGAGGGTTCACAGTTTGCAATCTCTGCTTTAAAGCACAGTCGAATTTAGCAGCCTATTTGGCCAGAGAAGTCTGGCCAGGTACAAGGCTGAATGATGTTGGGGGAGGGGGAGGGGGAGGGGCGGAGATCTTGCCCTTCTGACACTCAGTTTGGTTTCCATACTTGACTCTCCCTACTAGAGGACACAGGAAGAGGCAGCTGGAAAAGCAGCAATCTAACAATGAAAACAGTTTCATGACAGCTGACAAAAGGCACTGCTATTTGTCTCGCGCAAACTCCCAGCTTCATAGAGCCAGTTGGCTAGTTTCTTGCCACTTTTTTTCCAAAATTCAAATGCACAATCTTTATGCTTTTGGGTCTCGATGTGTTCCTTTAAACGTGTGGCTTCAATATCTGCAGCCAGTTTTTATTTTCCCTTGGTCGTGTCTGAAGAACTTATTCTAGGGTCGTGCTAATGAGTCCTTTGTTGTTCTGAAGTGCGGGACCGTGGGTTCCTATGCAGCGGAGGGGGGCTGTCTGTTGTGCACTTTTTTCCTAAGCCTGCTGAAATTCCTCCGAAGTGAACTGGCCATGGTGATGATGCCTCCTGCATGGCTGTGAGCACGACCTCCAGTGGATCAGAGAACGCAGCTCCGTGATTGTTCTCACAGCCAGAAATAAAGCACAAGGTTACGGGAATCGAACAACCCAGTTGAAGGCAGTGCAGGGTCTCGGTGCCCCAGCTGGGCAGCATGATCCTTATATTAAACTGTATCTATCATTCTGGCGGTGGCTGCTGGAGAGCGTTTGCACGCCTCTGTCACAGCCACAGGCAGACACACACTAGGTATGTCCCACGTCCAAGCACAGTGCCGTCTGCTTCATCTGATTAACACACACACACAAGAATGAAAACTACACCCACAGAAAACTGAGTATGTATTGTAGAAATGTAGAGGAAAAATAAAAATATTTTTTCAAATGTAATTACTTTTAATATATGCTTGTGGAAGGTCTAATATGATGTATGCTGTCTCTGTAATTTTTGCTGTAAATAACTAGAGACAGTGAATACACTGATTTTTCTATGTCTCTGTTTAAGCATAAGACTTTGTAACAATTTTTTTAGAGGGGGAAAAACCAACAAAGAGCAAATATGTACTTGCTTCCTTTCTGCGTGTTATGTACTTCTCAGAAACCGGTGTGACAGTTTAAGCATCTTGACAGGTCATTGGTGTTCACTGTACGCTTCTTTGTGTGACACAGCTGAGAAAGGGACAGGGCTGTCAATTAAATCTGCTCCAAAGAATTTGCATTGAAGATTGGCCTAAGAACTGCAAACCCTACCTGAACTAGACAATATGAACAAGGAAAGTTAAAAAAAAAAAGAAAGAAAGAAAGAAATGTTGCCTGAATAAGTCATCTTTCCTTGCAGCAATGGCTTTGTCTAAATCCTCTCTGCATGAAATAGCTTAAGGAAAACAAACTCTGCTTTCGGATGAACAAAATATTTTTGTACACGTTTATTTCTTATAACCTGAGGTCAGACTACCCATTCGCTGAAGCCATAACTGACCTTCACCAAATAAATGCTGTAAAGAACCTGGGGGAGGGGTGGGGCGGGACTGAGAGAGAGGAAAATTGAAGGTGTCATGAGCGGCAACAGCACAGGCAGGAGCAAGTCTGATGAATCCAACGCTTTTCCTGCATCCCAAATATGACTTTAAAAGGCTAATATTTTATGATGATCAATTTATAATAAAAAAAGATATTTAGATTTAAATGAGACTTTCCAGTATTTTTGAAATCCCTGACAATGCTTCCTTGCTTTTAGGATGGAGAGAAGTGATTTTCATATACTTCCAATTTTCAGAGATTTAATGTTTTTACCTTAGCTCCAGCCTATACATGTACAGTGACAAGCTACTCCAGGTCCTCCAGTGGTGGGGTCCACGGGCTGTCTGGGGGCTGGCTGCGCCTACCAACCACCACTGCACCCTGAGGGGCCACGTGTGGGCGTGCAGTAGCCTGTCTTATTAGCATGCACATCATTGTTGGCAGCGCACAGAAGTTGCATTGCCAAGTGTGTGTAACATAAAAGTATGCACTCTAAAAAAGCATAACAATTATCCTTTTTTAAAAGAATAATGCCTTCTAGAGTCACCACTGATTTTTCTGGAGCTTAATTACATTATTACCATGTATTAGGATCGCCCCATAGAGGCAAAAGGCAAACTACAAATAAACCCAGTGACATCTATAGTTTTGAACTCTACAATTTTCTGATCTCTCTCTCCTTGTTTAATATATAAGCCCTAATTTCTGTGTACGTGAGTAAACTGCAGCCTGAGTCCTTTAGGAAGTAAGCATTGAGTTTTTTTAATTATAAGTATACTAGAATAAAACAGCACTCCCTAACAATTAAGGAAAAGAGTTTTACATTACTTTAGAATGTAATAGGTTTTGTCCTTATTTTATGTCCTGTAAATTATTAGTTGAATACTGTTAGCATTCCCTGATAATGCACACATGATTTCTGAATGTTTTCTGTAAATGACAATCAATGTTTATGAAATCCCCTCCTTTAACGCTGAACAACATTAAAAGAAGAAAAAAAAGCCTTGCCTAATTGTTTTCTTTTCCCCCACATGGAACAAGGAGAGGACGAAGAAGATAGATAGAGTGGGCTTTGAAACACATTATCCCATGGACCCTTACCTATACAGGTGTCCTTTTCCAGTAAACAATGGGAAATTTTTTTCTTGTGGACATTCCTCTGTCCTCATGGACCTGGGCTGAGTTAGAAATGCTCATTGAGAAAAGAACCAGACTTCATTCTAGCCAAAGAGCTTACCAAGTGGTAATTAAAATGAGAGCAGCATCTCTCAAAGATAATAGCTCTCCTTTTCCAGAGCTTTCTAAAAAGCAGCCCCAGCCAGCAGAGCCAGAAGCAACACCTCTGCAAAAACTTTGTTTAAAAGGGTTGCAGCAAGTTTGAAATAGGTGTGACAACCCCTTCATCTGAAAAAGGCTTTCAAGTAATAATTAATGATTAAGTCTCTAGGTCTGATTTTTTTTTTTTTTTAACAAAGCATCACCAAGCTGCTCCACCACCAACATCAAGGCTCACCCACATAGGACTGCTCTGAATCGTATTTGCAGCCACAGTCCGAAACAGTTGAGGGCAATCACGGACTCAGAGCAATGTTGACAAAGCAGTTCTAGGGCAGGCCGACAATTTTTCAGGTGCTTGGAAGCTGTTGTCGTTTGCAGTCTCTAGAGATGAAATGCTTCAAGAATAGAAGTTTAAAGCAGAAATTAACACATTTTAAAACTAGAAGCACCAAGCCATAGGATAGAATGAGCCTTGGAAATCCTTCTGTAAAATTTCCCCCGGCTTCAGTCTCTGGAAACAGTGAAAACCTTCCAGTATGTTTCCAGTAACATCTGTGCCCAAGGCGTCCAGATCCCACGTGACCCTGTTCGGAAGACGCAGAACAAAACTGCGCTGATCTGTCTGTTAGAGCACCGCTTACGTCCTTTGGATTCTAACCGGCTCTTCAAATGACTAGTCAGGGACAGCAAACATTATCACAACCTATCCAGGGCTCGTGTCAATTGTCACCAACAATTGACCACAGAACTCTTTACTATAAAAGCATCTAAAGTTTTCTTTCAGAAACGTCGATGTGGCTCAGTGCATTGAGTGCCAGCCTACGAACCACAGGGTCACCAGTTTGGTTCCCAGTCAGGGCACAGGCCTGGGTTGCGGGCTGGGTCCTTGGTTGAGGGCACGTGAGAGGCAACCACACTTTGATCTTTTTGTCCCTCTCTCTATCCTTTCCCCTCTCTCTAAAAATAAATAAAAGAAATCTTAAAAAAAAAGAAAAAGAAAAAGAAACGTAGACCTAGGTAGCATTGAAACACGAGATGAAAAGTAACATTTTTAAATTCAGGTTGGACCATGTAAGATGACAATTATTAACCTTGGGTAGCGTTACCACAAATTAAGAATTAAACCCTGTTGTGCACAAAGCTTTGTTCCATTCAAAGACCCTCTTCTTTCAGAGGAAGAACTGGCAACATGTTCTCATAGTCACACCAGGCTAGTGTGGCAAGGCATTTCCAGTTATCAAAGAAGTCCCCTGAGTTTGGCCTCACACTCCAACTGCCAGCAGCCCCTTGACCCAATTAGAGAAGAGGTAGAAGTGACACAAACCTTCTAGTGCCATCTTGGTAGGGGGGTGTCAGATTACCAAAGCTCTATGCTGTAAAAGCTTTCTCTCACTGTTTTCGGAACTTGAACTTGCTAAGCTTAACTGGTTGAATAAGTATGATTCTAAGAAATGATAAGATTCCTGACAGCTATGTCTCATCTTTAACTCCCCCAAGTTCGTGGAGCAGGACATGGCACACAGTGTAAGCATTCAACAAACGTGTCAGCTGCGTGTATTGCAGTCCATTCTCCTTTTGTAATGTCAGCTGCCCAACTCTGCTTGCTGTCATGTCACCGATTTTGCCCTTGAGCAAATCGCCGTCTAGCAGAGATGTCAGACACAGACTTACTTTTTACCAGAAGCAATGAGAGGTGGAAATAGCAGTCCATTGGGAAAGACATTGAAAGAATGCTCTTTCCTTTCCTTTATCCAAAGACTGAACCAAAAGCAATAAGAGAGGGAGCCAGAGTGGCTATTAAAGGTTAGACATAACTTCCCAGATTTCACAGAAGACTCAGCTGAAGAGGAAATAAAAAACAGACCAAGGAGCCTATTTTATAAAACAAATCGGACATAAAAGCCTGATCCTCACATGTCCTTCTCAAATGCCCTATATCTGAATTGATGGAATCTCAAAGTCTCAGTCTAAAAGAAGATAATCTGATCTGATGAACAAAATAAACTAATAAACAACATAGAAACAGACTCACAGACACAGAGAAGATAACTGATATCTGTCAGAGGGGAGGGGGGTCGTGGGGCTGAGTGTAAAAGATGAAGGGATTAGGGGGAAAAAACCCTCATAGACACAGAGAACAGTATGGTGATTACCCAAGAGAAAGGGGGTGAGGGAAGGTAGAAGAGGGTAAAGGAAGCATAACTGGTGATGGAAAGAGTCTCAACTTGGAATTGTGAACACACAGTATAATATATAGATGATGTGCTATAGAATTATACACCTAAAACCTATATAATTTTGTTAACCAATCTCACCCAATACATTTAATAAATAAAAAGAGAATCTGGAGAACTTGCTATTTCTGAGCTATATCATAGCACAAGCAAGAAATTGTAGAGAAGGTCCTACTTTTTAAGAGGTGGGAACCATGACAGCTGTGACTGGGTGCTCCTAATGCCGCAGGCCAGCAGTAGGCCAAACGGCATCTGAGGTGTCATCTTTATCACCGGGCACTTTGCCTGCATCCAAAGATGGGAGAAGCAATAAAGAGCTTGAAGAATTGCCCAGCAGGTTTGCATGGGCGAGGCCTACCAGGCCTCCCGACCTTCCTCCAATCAGAAGCAGTCCCATGGCACCACCCAAGAGCAGAGGTGATATAGTCTGCACGTGTGCCCACAAGGAAAAGAAAACTGGGTGTGGGAATCACTTAGCAGTCCTAACACAGATGTGAAAGAACTCCAGGAAAGTCTCTAATTTGATTTCCCACCAGATACTACAGCAAACACTTATTTATTCAACAAATATTTATTTCCACTGCTACATGCCAGGCACTGTTCACTGGGAATACAACAGTGAAATATGACAGATAGAGAGTCTGTCCTACAGACCTATGGTCTAGGTTCAAGAAAGATGGATATACAAGAGGACAAAGACATAGTACAAATAACTATAAAAGCCAAACTTTATTACAACTGATACACTATCTACAAAAAGATTACAGGATGCTCCTACTGATGGTCATTTCTTCTCTGTTTAACTTGACCCTTGAATTCATTATCACCCATCATAGCCCATTTCTTAATGTTAATTGTTCAATTAATCTCTTAATAGTGGAACAAAATCCTCCCTCTCCTATCTTTTACCCCCAGTTATTGTTAGTTCTGGCTCCTTGAGATTAAGCATGACAAGTGTATGTCCAAACCTGTCTTTGTTATCAACATCTTAAATAAAATAGATACTACTTTCACTCCTCACTCCTGGTCTTACTTTTTTCTTCACACTAAAAATTCACAGTTATCCCAAACATTTCTCACAATGTAATCTGCTCATAAAGTCAAGCATTGTTCATTTGGAGAATCTCATCAGAACGACAAGTAACACAGATCAGTGACATGGGGATGAATCAGGGACCCTGTCCATATCAATGATGTCAGTCATAGATGCAGTTAGAACATGGCTTTTACAGACACTTGCATTTTAAAATGTAGGTTTTTATTATTATTCAAGCACAGTAAGGCCAATAGATCAGGAGACGATTACCGTGGAAAAGATCATTTGTCACTGACAGTTCCTAAGAGGAGGCTGCCCACCATGTCATGCCACGCAGGGCCATCTGTGGAAGCCCCAGGGCCAGTCAGAAGTGAAGGGAAAACCTGGGCCAGAACTTTTGTTGTGGTTTCCATGGGAAAGAAGAGGTGAGGCTGGGTAAGCAGACTCAGAAATGATTAGTTTATAGGGACTGTCCCCAGTTGTCTGGTACCTGGCCCTGGGGTGACTGAACTGGGGAGATAGAGGTACCTAGTGTGAGGGCCCAATATAGGAAGGAGGCGGTTGGGGCATCGGCTCCTGATTCATTTGTTTGCATTTGAAAGGGGGCACTCCCAGGCTAGCCTTTACTATCTCTAGAAATTAACTAGCCCTGGGAGGGGCAGTCCTTAGTCTGTCTGGGATCAAGTCCCAAAATGTCAAAGCACCAGAATGAAAAGGCATGCTTAATACAAACTGATTTGTGCATATTTGACCCATGGAGGAAAATATCTGATCCTAAACTTTATGCGTCAAGAATAGAGCAATTTCTATCTATTGTGGAAGGCCCTTTTATGAGCTATTTATCTGTCTTTCCCTCTCTATTTTCCCTCTCCTGGGTTCAAATTCATTCCTTAGGCTCCTCATAATTCCCTACTTCAAAAATTCTTACAAGGTAAAAAGCCAAGTCCCAAGCTTCTGAGGTTCCTGCTCTAGCAAAGATTACTCTGTCTCACACAGAATACCAAAGAAGAGAATTTTCTATCTTCAGGGTTTGGGTCATGAAGAAATATGCAGTGATTATGAGGACTAGATAGAACACGGAAGCCTCCCATGAGAGGAGGCATCAGTTCATCAATTAAATCAGCTCTTATTTATTAAGCACCTACTAGGGCCAGACACTGTGCCAATCATTAGTATATTAGTTTGCCAGGGCTGCTGTAACAAAGAGCCACAAACTGGGTGGCTGAACAGCAAGAATTTATTGCCTCAATTCCTGGAACCTGGAATCCAAGATCAAGGTATTGGCAGGGTTAGTTCCTTTTGAGATCCATGCAGAAGCAGCTGCTCCATGCCTCTCCCCAGCTTTGGGGGTTTGATGGTAATCTTTTGCATTCCTTGGCTTGTAGCAATATCACCCTGACCTCTGCCTTTATCTTCACATGGCGTTCTCCCTGTGTGCACGTCTGGGAATATAAAAAGGGGAATATAAAAATCTCCCTTTTTTATAAGGACACGTCAGATTGGATTAGGGCCCACCCTAATGACCTCATTTTAACTTGGTCACCATTGTAAAGCCCCTGTCTCTAAATAAGGTCACATTCTGAGGCACCAGGGATTAAGATGCTAACATATATTTGAAGGGGATATAATTCAACTCATAAAATTAGGGAGAAGGTAATGAACAGACAAATTTCCTCCTCTTGTATAGTGTACAACCCAGTAATATTTTGTGACTTCCCACCCATTCAATGAGATGATGACACTCCAAATTGATTTCAAGAAAATAAAGGTATTCATTGAACACCTAGATTGATAAACTGACCATCAATCCACAAAACACAAAACTTGTTCCTAATGCAAAGGAAAAGGGTCAAAGCCACGTCAGAAAATATAAAACGGAGGGAAGGGATGAAGTCTCTTTATCTCTTTGAAGAAACCTGTAAGAAGTCTTTGCAAGGTAAGTGGATTAAGTGGGCATTCTGAAATTCCAATGTGGCTAGCCAATCCCAAACACTCCCTCACCCTCTCAGGCACTTTTCCCAGGGAGCTAATGGGTCACTTCTGTATTCAAACATGAACTATAGCTCCAAGTGGCAGCGAAAGAAATCTCCCAAATGGCAGGGAAGCTGTAGCAGAACTGTGACCACACTGAGCTACCATTCAGCATCAACTACCTCGACAACATTGTCCTCTGCAACTACCATCCTCACCGCGCCTTACAATCCTCAAGTTGTGCTGACAGATATCTAACGTGCTCGGGTAAAATGCCATTTGGATTTTTCCCTTATTATTTTTAAGATGGACTGGAGCTGACTGACAGTTAAGGGTAGGCAAGTAAGAAAAGCAAAGTGAAGACTTTCCCAAAATAGAGAGTGACTCTCACGACCCGCAGCCTATAGAGAGTCCCCCTCCTCACACTGCACATCCACGTTATTGGTCCAGGAATTCTTGTTCATTACAAGGAGGTGAAATTCCCTGTGCACATACTAGACAAGACACAAAATGACACACATAAAAACTGTTGATTTTTTTGTCTTGTGCTTAAAGCAGTTGAGTCCTATGATGTTTCTAGGCTCAAAAGAAAAAGTAATAAAAATGTTAGCTATTAACATAATTCCTTAGCCCCCAGCTTAATTCTATACCATCCAACTAAAAGAAAATCTTTCTGCTTATTATTTTTGTATTAAAACTAATGATTTCAGGCTAATTGGGGGTGGGGGGGCGGTTGTCTCTCCCTTACGGCTTTTCTCTCTAAAGTCTTCTTTGCAAAACACCATTCT